>JAVHNF010069964.1:8698-44594 GCA_034783455.1 Micropsitta finschii | reverse complement strand
TTCCGTATGGCATGTTTAGGCACTTAGAGGGTAAGTGAACCCTGTACGCCCATGACGAAAATATCCTTTTCCCAAATGCCTTTGCTGTGTCAGTGCAAGGGTGTAGCTGAGGGGCCCTGCATACTAAATCACAGGTTTCTCGCCTACTTATGTCAAGAAACAAGTGGTTACAGCAGATGAGGAAAGTGCAAGGAAACAGCAAGACAGGGTATTTTGCAGTGCCCCAGCTTCTGAGCCATTGCCAAGCATTTTGTCAGCTTCATAAGTGGGGGGGAAATACAAGTAAAGCTTTTTTAAGAAAGAGAACCTAATTCAGGGCTGGATTCTTCCAGCTGCTAAAGGCTGCTCTTCATAGAAATATTTGTCTGTTTCGTCTTATTTACAGGGTTCAATGTAAAGCTCGAAACTCTCTATGGGATGCACTGATATGGTGGAATACTAAAGACAGAATATTTCCTCTAAAAGGAAAATCCTGTTGCAAAAGACAAAAATCATTCCCTGTATTGTCCAGACAATGCATAGCTAACATACCACTTACAGAATGTTTTGTTGCCATTCTGCTAACATTGCATGTACTTTATATTTTCTTTGAAATTGTATATAGCATATAGGAAGAGTGAGACTATTTAGGGAAAATACTAATTAAAATGAACAATAGAAAATAGGAGATCTTATGTTTCTAAAATTAGTGGCTGGTTATTCAGTAATAAATAGCCTTGTCATTATTAGTTTGCAGTCCCTCCATTCTCTTGCCTGACACACAGTATCACTGTTATCCATGGTTTGCCTGTCTAAACATGGTTTCTTTCCAATGCTCAGCATTGTTTGCTATCCCTTGTTACAAAAGCTCCCCAGTTCTGGGCTTATCTGGCAAAAAGAAAATAAGGAGAAATATTCTTTCTAAAGAAAAAGAATTTGATGAAGGAATAAAAAGGATGTTAACAAAGGTACTTTCATGTGCTTCCTGCTAGATATTGCTTATTGGCCTCCAGTAATTTCAGAAACCTGGGAGCATGGACCATGGTTTTATTTCCTAAAAATTAAGTGTTTTGATGAATTTGATGCCTATGTTAAGAATATGCCTGCTTAACTTAAAGGGAAAGTTTAATTTACGTCTTGGAGTTCAGTGAGTAACTGGTACATGCAGGCACGGCTGCAGCTGAAAGAAAGTCACCAAGATTTGTGGCTGTGTGAGTGGGACTTCAAATTTGTGTGGTTCTAGCAAGTCTTTGTGCCAGCTTCAGGACTTGCAAGTCCCAAGAAAAACATGGAGATGAGTTCAGTTTATGCTGCCTTAGTGTACATAGCAGACAACAATTTTTAGCTGATAGTGGCACCATGCTGGATCCCTGTCAACAAGCGTTGACAGCAGAAATCTCTGTTTGAGGGTCAGTTAGTGCTGTTATGAGTTACCTGATCTTCTCCCTTCATGGAAAATCAACTCTTCCCAGAGGATCCACCACCACATGGGCCACAGATTTGCCCTCCTGCTAGGCTTTTAAATACTTGTAAATGAATCCTACCCCTACCAGAACAATCTTTTCCTTTTACTTAACGCTGAGATTGTGTAGCTTGTTACCAGGTTGTTTTGGATCTGTTTGAAAGACAGATGAAGTCTAAATGTCTAATGAAGTCACCTTGTGCTGTCATTGCTTCATTTCTGTTGTTGTCTGGAACAAAAAACAACCTTTATGAAAGGTGAAAGGGGAATGCAGAAGGTGTAGGAATCTGTGTTGGCTCAGGGGACAGTAATAGGGGAAACAGAGAAAGGAAGAGAACAAAATTCCCAGGGAAAAAAATAAATACAAAGGAGGAGCAGGAAAGAAAAAGGCATGAGCAGCCATAAAAATCCAGTGCTGTCAGCTGAAAATTGGTGCAATTCTATCATATTAATGACAGGAAACCATACCTCTATTTGCTTTCACTGACAGAGCTGCAAGCAGCTGCTGTGGAAGGAAGGTGACTCGAGCATCAGTGAAAATATCTAAGACATTGTGCACTTATTTTGTAGAGAGAGAATTTAGTGAGGATTTGTCTGTCATAATCATATCCTCTGTCAAACGTGTTGCCCTTGGCAATGGGTGCTGAGTAACTAATTTAGCTTTTTTGTTGTTCAGCAGCAAAATTGTGCTTAGTTCACCTGGTAGCTGTGATTTTCAAAAGCTAAGTAATGAAAAAACAAATCCCTGAATTATAAAATAGCACTTATGAAACATATTTTGAGTCCTGATGCCACCCATCTCCTTGGCATTTAATATGTCAGTTGCCAAGTAGACTGCTTGCTAATTGCTTTACTGGATCTCCTGTTTTCTGTCATAACTACATATTAAGGGGAGGTGCTGATGGTAGTCAGAGCTTTCTGCTGTACTAGATGAGTTGAAACTGAGTGAAACTTCTACAAACCCAAAGTATACAGCTAAGGAAATACCAGTAGATGTTAGTTCCCACTTGATTTTCAGCACAGGGCCAGGCTCTTGACTGCTGTATGTCAAGGTGCCAAGTACTGGCGTGTAGCAGTCCAGATGAAGGGAACCCCACAACTTTCTGCAGAGTAACATACGGCTGTGACACTTGAAGCAAGAACACTAAAATAAATATTTGCACAAGTTCTTTCTAAGGACTTGCGTGAAAGACCCCACAGAGTAGTTTATGTGGGGTTTAATATGTCTAAGTTGAGGGAGAAGAGCTGTCTTGACCCTGCTGAGATACAATCCTGAGGCTCATGGCAGCTCTAGGTAGTTCCAACCGAGTGCTTAGGTCATTCAGCCATTCCTTGCTTTGTATTTATCGTTCCACCAGTGCAATATTGTATAATAAAATGGAGTAGCTAAAATACTGCTCACAGCAGATATCAGCCCATGTTTAAAGCCCTATGTGAATGAACAGTAAAACCTTCTGGGAGCGTAAAACCTAGACAGCTTTCACTAAACCTGTCTGCGGTGATTCAAAATGTGAACTTGAAACAAGTAGTGCAGGGCGTGACACTGAACCTTTTGTGATCATGTGCTAAGTTTTGTAGGCTTTAAAAACTCCATAGCAGTTTAGAAGAGGCACCAGTCTAAGAGTTTTTGGGAATGGACTCATCTCCTTTCACAGCACTGATTTCCAAATCTGCCCCTTCCCTCTGCATTGGTCACAGAGAGCTGAGGCTGAGGACAGATTCTGATGTTTTTGAGGACTGTCTTTCACCCTCTCTGCAACCTGTCTTACTCAAATCAAAGCTTTTCCTGCCTTCCCCTTCTGGTCAATTCTTTTTTCACTTTGCATTCATTCCTTCTCCTTTCCCAATTAACTTTAAAAAATATAGGACATTAAAGTTATTTGGGAGGTGTGGTGGTTTTCAGAATTAAACAACACTGAAAAAAAGTACTTTCCCTTCATTTAGTATTTTTAAAGAAGTAATAAGTAACACGGCAGGATACAATTGTAATAATATGAACAACTCTGAGGTATCTGAAGCTTTATTCCTTTGCCTCCTGCCTCTCCTGATTGCTATAAGTCATGCATGAGCTATTATTTTTGCAGTACGTAATTTCTAGTATCCTTTGAGATCCAATCACTCCTCTGATAAAGTGATTTTCTGACTCTTTCAGCCATGCTTACATAGCTGTTTGTGTATGTGTGGATGTAATTTATCTGTTTATTATAATTCTAATAATGAAAAGAAAGTGAAATGCTATTATAAATCTCAGCATGGTAATCAGTTTGTTGTTATTGCTGGTCATGACAACCATTTTAAAATCTCTCTAATGGCACGCCTTAAATTTTTCCAAGTTGGATGGAATTTAGCTGTAATTTTAATGAAGATACGTGATGGTAGAAGAGGTAGACTAGGCCATAGTTCAATAAAGCACTTGCATGTGTGAATAACTTCACTCATGTGAGAGCAGATGTTCAAGTTTTAAATGGAGAATTTCCACTTGTCTTTAAAGCACGTATGTTTTTACACTGGGGATTGGGGCCTTTATGCTGCCTGACAAAATCTAAGACTTGTGGGATCTTTGTAATATAAGGTGATTGTAACTTATATCAATGAGAAACAAATTTATATCTAGATAACCTTCAAAAGATAAAAAAAGAAACTTTTCTTTCAGCCTTGGGTGACATGGTTTTGTGTGAGGTGTCTCTGCCCATGGCAGAGGGGTTGGAACTGGATGATCTGAAGGTTCTTTCCAATCCAAACCATTCTGTGATTCTAACTGCGTGTCCATACCAAAGCAAATTGAACAAAGCAATACATAGTCAAAGGATAACAGATAAGTAGCTGTCTGTAGCAAATACTTCCAAAAGAACCATCATAAAATTAGTTCTGTAACTTGAGCTGTAAAAGCAACAGGATCAACTCCTCAATCAGTGAGCAAACAGGCTTTCTAACATTGATGGATATAAGCTAGGAAAAGTATTGAATTTTTTCTAATTAGCCTTTTTTTCCCTACAAAATTGCCTCTTGATAATTTCTCTTCATGTCCAGTGCATAAATGTATCTGTGTATATGAATTTAATTTATATGCCAATGATGTTTTATACATTGTCTTGTCTGCATCTCATTACTGTCATTAATAAGCACTCTAATACATCTCGTTACAAGGTTAATTGGGACAAGTCTAAAATACATCCCCTTTTATATTGTAAATATGATATCTCCTGGCAGCACATTCCTTGTGGATGGACACAAAACTTATGGTGTCTTATTAAAGGTTTCTATATGGTATCATAGTTGCATTCAGTGGCTGCATTATGTTGTAAATACAACTGTATGGAAAATTGGTTGCATACAACATAATCTAGATGAAACATGTATTTTGCTAGGACTGGATGAAGTACAATTATGTACAGCAATTCTAATTATTCTTTTTTTAGCATACTTGTGGGACAATGTCATTTATACCATATATTCTAGTCCTTTCACAAATGTCTATTTTCTGATTTTGAATTCCTGTGTTTTAAAAAGTCCCTTCCTTCACAAGGCTCAGATTGTACCCTTTGTGTCCAACAAAAAGAAGAATTTTGCAAGTAAAAGGTGTTTTCCCTGGGCAACAGATAAGAGCCTTGGTGCTTTCATATCAAAATGCATCTCATGTCAACATCTGTCAGTCATCTAAGATAACACACTATAACGCATCCAGGGGTCACATATACACCTTTACAGGACCAAGGGTTAAAACGTAGGGAAAGTGGGACTTTCACTGAAATGTGCTCTCCTGTAGATGTGGCTTATGCTGCCAGACCCTCCTGTCACACAGAGAAGTACAGATAAAGTCCTTCCAGCATGGTTGGAGAACAGAGGCTGTAGAAAAGAGGGATCTCTGGGCACTGCATTCCTTTTCCTGGAGTGATTGTGGAGTTTCTGTGATGAACTTGGAAGGCCTGTGAAGCTTCCCAGAACTTGGTGGCTTTACCTGAAGTCTGAGTTCTGTAGCACACAGGCATGAGGAGGATGTGCTGCTTCACAGAGCATCGTAGTTAGCATTTGTTTGCTACCTAAGAGGTATGCTTTAGGGTAGGATGCACTGGAATTTTATCTGGATAGACATAGGACTGGTAGTGTACTGGTCTGTTAGCTGTTATTTTCCATATCCCATATTCACCAACTTGGCCTGGGAACTCTATCAGGCAGATCTGACTTCCCCCAGGCCATGAGCTTCACCTGAGAAGCACAGTTTCCCTCACAAGATTTGAGACTTGAGTTTGTCCATAGATTATGTTGAGTGCAAAGGGTTAAAAGCTTCCATAGCATCTATGTGTTGCTTGTGATGATCCTTACAGAGAGATTTATGTTGTACTGGGGATGAAACTAATTCCTCTCCAAAGATCTGTGCCAAAACTAATACACCGATTAAGTCCCTCCAAAAGAGGGCTGTCCTGGCCTTTATTTTCTTTTTACAGAGTTGAATTTCAGTCTTTCTGTCTCCCTCAGGAGATCACCTTGCAAACAAATTATTGAGTATTAGAAGCACCAAATTGGAGACAGGAAACCTAAAGCAAGAGCTTTAGGCAATGTCCTGCAACTCAGCTGCTCCAGACATTCCTGCAAGGTGATGCCTGAATGTTGGAACACTGATTTAAGCTTGTCTTAAGTTCCATCAAAACTTCATTTACTCCACAATCTACCTGAAACAAATATAAATAAATCAACTCCTATAATGCTGCTGCTATGGGAGGCACAGAAATACTGCTTATGCTCCCAGTTTAAGAAGGATTCAACAGTACAAAACACTGGATAAGAAAGTGAATGTGTATTACAGAAGATGATAAATTCCAGCTACTCATTAACACAGTAAGCCCAGCCATTTTCCCCTGACATACATTGTAAAGTTTCACATCCCCAAGCATCAGCTAAGTAGCTTAGGAAGGCTGCGTAGTTTAGCACCAATTTAATTGATACAGTATTGTTACTTCAAACAAGCCATATTAGTGGCATGTTATCTCTCCTGTTGTGTTTGTTCCAGACCCTAGGCAACAACTAATTTTGTCATGCCAACAAATATTTCATTTGATTTTTAATGTACCATTGCCATAACAACTTGGACAAATATATCCTCATAAAATCCATACATTAGGGGTTTTTAAAAGGCAGTTAATAAGGATTTGGTAAAAAAACCCAAAATTCCAGCCACAAAACAAAACCACAGAACAAACAGTAAAAATCCCCACAATCCCACCACCCTGTGTTCTGAGGCTGCTCAGTGGATTCATATATGTCATGACTGGAAAGACAGTAACACAGAAACCAGTAGGTCAATGCCAGTGAATACTTCACTGTGTATGGTCTCAGCAAGCACTTTTGCAGTGTAAAGCTGCATGGTGCAACCAAGAGCGAAGCTCATGAAGTATTGAAGGAGGCTTTATGTTTCAAGACCTCTCTGGTACTGGTGTAGGTTGGACCTAAATACTGTGTTGTGCATTAGTTATGTGGGCTGATGAGTAGATGACTGCCTAAATAATTTTCTTGATTATTTTTGTCTAAAATGACAAATAAAACTTACATAATTCTTATAGGAAATATAGGCTTCTGTGTTAGGAACAATCTGCAAGTAGCATTCTGTATTGCTAATGTTAAGTAAATGTTTTAACAGAGTAAACTCTAAATATTGTTATCATGCTTGCAACCTCTCTATCTTGGCAAGAGCAAAACAAATAATGAGTATCAAAGATCTCATCCTGTGGAAAGTATGTTTCAAACCAAACCCCCAAACATGTGCTTTTATCTCTTGAAATCATCCAGTGTATGCATGCATCTGTCAGCTCTGCCCAGTGTTTAGGCACTGCATAATGTATTGAGAATAGCTTACTTATTGTTTAAATTTACACTTGCTCTGAAAGTGGAAAAGTAAAGTTTGACTTTACTAATGTCCTGTATGAGCACTGATGACACAATGGCCATACCAGCCACTTTACAAACACTTTGTAACTAATACCTCTATGCACTACAAAGTCATTAGTTCCTATTACTCTAAGAAAAAAATGTTTTATATGCATTGAAAATCCAGCATCAAGCACATATATTCAAGTCTTATACCTGATTTTTCACATACTAAATTCTTCAGGATCTGTCATAGATATTAACGTGTGTGGTTTTGTCTCCCAAAACCCTTTTTTTTATTTTCTCTTTTTAATTTTTTCTGAATGACTACAGTTTCTGAAAAAGTCAATATGAGCATCAAGTACCCACTGTGACACACAAACATTTAAAAAGAGCTTGGAAAAAATCCCTGTAGTCCATGTGCCCCAGACATGCATACTGATGTTCTTACTGGATTTTCAGGAAGAAAAGATTAGAGGGGGAAAAGCAAACCCCAACTTATTTTCCCTTTATTTTGAAATCCCTTAAGATCAGACAAGACACATTGGTGGCCCCTGAGGAGGGAGGTCCCTTATTTCTATGTTTTCTTTCCTTCTGTAGAGCTGAGCTAGCACCACTAGCAGTTTTCCCAGTGATCTCTGTAGTGGCCCAAGGCACACACTTGAGTTCAGCAATCTTCCATTGCCACTCAAGAACCCTGCAGATACTCCTTAAATCTCAAGAAGTCTTGCAAGATCCAGTTAAGTTCTCAGTAATAGAGCTCTTAAATGTCTCCTGATTCGGAAGGGCAAGGATGTATCCATTTGCTCTTTCTGTTCTTCTGTACCCTGAACAGACTGAGAAGCAGAGCACAAACATCTCCAGAAGGTATATTAACATGTTGAAGGATTTATTTTCTGGTTCTTCTGTACAGTTTTGTTTGCTGTATTTGGACAGTACTTCTCTTCTTGTTTGTTGTATGCTCAGCAAGTCCAGGGTTGCTCCATTATTGGTTAGGGAAAAATACAGGAATATTCATTTTCCTGAGAAGCAGAGATATTGTTAGTACTTACCCAGTGAAAGCAGCAATCAAAGTGTCATCTAACTTTAAGGCTTTTCAGACACTAAACGGAGGAATCATCTCCATGAGAATAATTCATAAACTTCTACCATGTGTGAAGATAACAAAGCATATTGTAATAACCCTAACACACTGGCTGCAAAGCCCATAAGTCTTTCTTTTGGATAGTTATGAATTCCTTCCTAAAATTCCCGTTACCCTAAAATATATCTGAAGACATGGAGATAACTTATCTAGCATGGCTCTGTCCTAGCACTCTTTTCTAACTGCTGTAAAGTCAAATGATTCAAAAGCTGAAACAAAGTTAAAAGGAAGCTCGATTTGTCTCGGAAGCACCTACTTCTAATAGCTGAAGTGTCTGAAGTCCAAAGGGTTTCCAGTGAATATGAACCAAGGAGCTCAGCCACGTTCTCCAAGCACCTGCCTCCTAGGCAGATGCAACATCCTTCATATGGACAAAGGATGCTTCTCTCATCAAAGTGAAACTTTGAAATGAATTTGTTGGATGTTTCTAAATTCTCCTTGTTTGCTTACTGGTAGCCAATGACACAGTCACTTCTGTGTTTTGTATAGTATCTTTAAGGTGGTTAAGTCTCCCTCCAGACAACTGAAGATTACTTCACCATGAAGAGCCGTGGAACAGCTCACTGTGTTACTGTGGGCTCTATTTAGTTCTTGTTTCTTGCAGTAAGGTCACCCGGTCTTCACTGGCACAGGGGAAATCTGTGGGCTAAAGCACATGGGAACTTCCCAGTAAAACGATAAAGCCTGGTGCTTTATCAAGTCTTGCTCTTGGAAGGGAACAATATGCCTTCTGTCTGAGGTGAAGTAGTATATACTTTCTCTTTGACACCAGATAGCATCTCATTCTGCCTTTAGATTACTACCCAAATGAAAACAAGTCTTGAATGCCTAATCAGTGATGGAGTTCTGATTTTTCTCTTAGCCATAAGTACCACCAGGCAATCATCAAGGGGAAAAAAGAAAAGAGAAAAGCATGTTTGCTCAGTCTATTTTTAAATACAAGTAATTGGCATTTTCCCTTATGCTGACATAAGTTCCAGGTAAGCACAGCTCAAAATTGACCTCATCAGACAAGCCTCCAGGGAGGAGAGGATGAAAAAAAAGAGCCAAGGAGCTGTGATTTGTACCTGTGAACCAGGAGAAAGCAAAGCTCAGCACCCTGCCTGCACTGGCATGCATTGGAAATGCCTCAGCCCTGCTGCCATCTCAAACCCTTCTTCTATTCTGGTTGGCCTGGTAAGAGTGGCTGGGCCACACTGCAGCAAAGGGGCCAGCTACATATCCTGGCTGTGTGCCACCAGGCAAAACATCCTTCAGCAGCTTATTACTCCAAGGTAGCACTGCATTCCTCCTCCAGTACCTCTCTGGGCACTCCGCAGTGTGGTTTCTACCGCACTCAGTTTCTGAGCAATCCTTGCATCTACTGTTGCCTCCATAAGGCAAGCTGGGAGAAAGTAAACCCCTTTACTGCTGTTCTGCAGGCTGCCGAACTCTAGGATGGCTGCATGCTTTGATGGCAGACACTTGGTGCTCTGCCTGAGACACCAAAAGCACTGACCACAGTGGGAAAGTTGAAAATACTCTAGAGATATGGGATCTAGGAATTGAGACAGGAATTTGCTAGCAAATCTTTAGAAAACAAGTTCTTTAAAAAGCTGCAGAGTGGGAGAGTAGAAAATAAAACCAATGCAAGCTTGTTCTGCTGTATATTTCCATTTAAGTCTGGAAGAAGACAGAAGTCTGGATCATGGTCCCACTACCTCACCCTTACTCAAAGTGGAGGGATTTGTTGTATGCACTTAAAATTGACAGAGCAGCATTTTGCTGTTAGGATGAGTGTGTCCTTTTGAAGCCAAAGGTGACCACATGTGCTGCAGAGCATTTGAGAAGAGATTTTATCCAATCAGATAAATTCCATGTTTTCTTTAGGAAGTAGAAAATAAGTAGGTTTGTTTTGCTCTAGTAAAAAGAAAACTTCATCACTGATGTTTCTGCTAAATTCTTCAAACTGGCTTTATTTAGATACTGGGAGACTGACCCTGGTTCTCTCAGTTTCCAATGCAAATTGGAAGCAGCTCCTAAGCTGTTGTAGTGCTGGTGGAAGTGGGAAACAGCCAAACTGCTGCAAAAGTAGAAAGTCTTTCTTGTCATTCTCAAATATACACTTCTGTTACTGAGGTTTCTTATCAGAAAAAGCACAATAGAACTAGAGTGCATGAAAATGAGAGCTCCTACCAAATGTCAAAGTCACTGCTGATATCATGAGTTCAGTAGCAAAGCCAAGATATTATAGTTTGTTTATCTCCTCGTTGCAATGTAACCATCCCTTCTGAAACACAAAGATCGAAGGGCTTGAGTAAGACAGGCTCTGCTAGCAGCCACTGTGTAAAACATGGGGTGGGTTTGTGTTTAAGGGAAATATGTGCATCAAGAAGTGCAGGTGAGGTGCTGCAGCCCACCCAGGGGGAATTAGAGGTAATGGTATTGTCTGTTTGTCTTCCCAAACACAAGTGCATTTACCTGGGGGACTTTTCTCTGCTCCTTTGATGAGGCCAAATGAATGTTTTGTACCTAGTTGCATCATAAAGCAGTTTCTACTTTAAGCATTTTGAAACCAGGGTTGGTTGTTTTTTTTTTTTTTAATTCCATTTGGAAAAGCAGCCCTCATCCGAAGGCTGGATTGGAGGGATCTGTGCTGCTTGCCTTTGATGCGTGGCCAAAGGTGGAAAAATTACTACATTTGAGGTAATTGGTGAGTTGCATCCAGTAATAGGCTCGAGTACTTACATGCAATGGAAGCGGGAGTTTAAAGCATTATAACTCCGAAAATCCTACTCACCTTCTGCCTAATGCAAGAGGCAGAGAAAGCTAGTGTCTGTAAAGAGCAAGTTTTGCCTCTGCAGATGCCAAGAGCTGACCCAGCCTTGATGGTGCTAATCATTTCCATGTGTGCTCCCAGGATGAATGCCAGGATGGTGAGGCAGGCACTGTCAATGGCACAGCTAGAAAAGTCTCTCCTTGCTAGGTAGTTTGGAATTGCACTTGATTTATTATCATAGCTGTAAGCATTTGTTTCAAATGATTTTCTTGAGTCAGGAGAGCGGAGCAGTGAGTCATGCCACAAGCTGGCACTGGCAAAACCCCTTTCTGCTAACGAGTTACACCCAGGAAAAGTCTCCTTTGCCTGGAGGAACTGCACCCCAATCATCCCCCCTCAAGCTCATCAGATCCTTGGTATGGTGGCTGGCAAGTGTTGAGGGAGGTGGGACAGGGGCAGGTCACCCCTGGGCAGTGTTGGGATGTACATCCCCTCCTCATCTCCCATGCAGGAGAGAGCAGGGAGGTGCAGGGGGGCAACACTAGCATCTCTTCACTTTGTCTCACATTTTTAGGGAACAAACGTAGTTCTTCAGAAGGAACTCGTGTACCTCTGAGTGAAGGTCTGGGGGGTGAGTGCTGCGGAGTCCCCAGGTGAGGTGCTTTGTCTGTGTTCCTGGAGCAGTTCTGGGGGATGGCAGTGATGAGCAGTGGCTCCTGCTGTGGTCCCCTCATTGGAGGCTCATTCTGCTGTTATGTGCATATGAACAACAAAAGTGTTACTGGTTCTTTGCTTCCTTTTGTGCTCATGTTGCAGGCTGGCTCACAGTGCTCTTAAAACACAGTAAGGCTCATAATGCTCTTTAAAAATCACTTTTTGAGGAAACAAACATACTTTCCCGTGGATGACTCAATGTGCGTATGTGGCAGATATGTTAATATCTGTTAATGAATTACAATACCAAGATAAGTGAAGTTATCTTTTAACACATTTTTTTGTGTGTACTAATACTTTATCAGACACTATACCAGCAAAATAAATGTTCCTTTTTTGAGGCTGGTAACAAAGCTTTATACACGTGTATGTCTTGAGTGTTGCTTAAGAATAGTGAAACAATGGAGGCATTTGAAGACTATTGAAACAAAACGAGCTCAGCCATTGATTTTGTTTCATTTAGTACTTTAAAATAGTCGCATATTTTCTTCCACCTGCTCTATATTTAATGATCATGGAACAAATTTTCAAGTGGTTTGGTTTGAATCCTAATGAAAATACATTCAGGATGCCATTCTGCAACAGTTGTGTTATTTTCCCCAACTGATCAAGCTGGGTTTGATGAGGGCGGGTTCCTAATGTTGACTGAAACAGCACTTCTGCTACATCAGTGAGCAACATCCCACACTTGTCACTCAGAGAAGCAGCGTGGAAAATGCAGGATATTTTCTCTTACATCAGTTTTAGCAACCCCCACTCGCAAGTGGAAGTTGCAGACAGGCACAGTGTTTGGAGACTCATGGTCTAAGTGGGTACTACAGTATGAAAATGTAAATTTATTGTGTTTAATTGTGAAAACAATAATTAGCATTAGAGTTATGCAAGTATCTGCCAGGTTAGGTAATGCTTGTACTGACATTTTTATAAAACACTTTAGAAGCTTATTTCTGTGAGTACTGATAACAGGTTTTCTGTGTGTGAATTAGGCATATGGGTTAATGCCATTATCACAAAGTACTTGTGAAAATCTATAGTAAAGATACCGAACTGAATATGGTCAAGCAATATTGCTAATAGCCTTTAAATTTATGTGGTAAATTTACTCACATGATGTTAAAAATACATGCAGTATCTAATTAGAGAAGAAAATCCTTCACTTCACATGTATTTTATTTCATACAGCAAGGACAGTAATTCCTCCTGTGAAGTTTATGTTGGTTGAAAGCATAAATTTTGCTGATATATATACAGGTTTCTGTTCCCAGTGGTGAACACTGTTACATTTAGAAAATTGACAAAATCAATGGTAATAAACCAAAGATCAATTTAAATTTCACATTTAGCTACTTGTTTTAGAGTCTCTCTGAAATTTACAATCACTAACATGTTTTATGTTTAGAAGAAATAGATGAATACAGATGCTGTCCATTTGTAGCAATTGTTTCCTAAATTTGTGAGCTGAGAGTATGTGTGTATATAAATACAGATATAAAATTGCACCTATGATATAGTATACCCAACACTGTTGTTCTGCCATACAGTTCTCTGCTCTCTCTATGTTGTGTGCTTATCTGTTTAAGGCATTAGAGAATGGTCACTAATAATAAGCATTATAAAAGTAATGAATAGTAGTAGTTTTAGATGCTTAAGCTTTCTAAGTTGCTAATTTACTATCCTATTCCACAGTAGCTGTCACTATAAAATCAGGTCACTATAGAGGTAAGAACCTATTAATATAGTGCCTATGTCATATCCCATCATCTCCAAAAGGATCATGCTCTCTGTCTGTTTAAAGAGGTTTACATATTCCTTATAATATATGTATGATAAATTAAGCACTCTTTTCTAGACCCCTTTAAATGGAAGGAATTGAAAACAATAATGATATAATTAATTACAGTCTTATTCTTGTAGAAAAATTACACCTTTTTCGATTAGTGTGAAATATAAGTGTCAAATCAGTAATAAAATCCTGATCAATAAAACAATAATAACTATGTTGTTAAAAGCAGACCTAGAAAGGTGTTCATGGCAACATATTTTAGGGGTTAGAAACCCTTTTAAAATAAACGGATTTCATCTTTACACTGTGTCATCTAAATCATTACAATGTTTGTGTATACAATTATCATCAGACGATAAATTGCAGCTATTGAATGGATTAAGTTTGAACTTTCTGACCTCATAAATCTGAGTTTGTCATAGCTTTAGCAAATGCTTGTGTAACAATCAGTTGATTACATGGCAGAGCAGATGTATGTATGTTAACTGGAAAATATGAAAGGACCAGGGTAATTCAGAGTGCATTGGAAGAAGTTTATAAATGTCTGACAATATCATGCTAACATATTCTCAATATACCTTTCTACTTATAAATTGGTAATAGTTTCTATTTTTCCTTCTATTTTAATGAGAGATTTACATTTCATAGAAAAAAAAAGATGAAACTGAAAACTAAAATCTTTGTTTGGCAGAGAATTTAACGGAACTCAGGGAGAGAAAATATTTTGGTAGGATCTAGTGAGCCATGTTCTTAAGAAATCATTAAAAATAAACAAAATGGCAACCAGCAGTAAACAGCATCTTGGAAAAAAAGCAGGAACACATTCTTAAAGTAGAAAGATGACATGAAAAAACATGAGCTATCTGAAAAATGATGAGCTATAGATTTCTGCAGGATTATTTTAATGTAAGAAGCGAATTCCACAGACAGGGATTACTGATCTGTGTGACGTTATTCACCTGAAATAGGTGTGGACAGAAAATGAGTGAAGACCAGGACTGTATCTCCAATTTTTTTCCCTTCATGTTGGGAAGGCCGATCTTTTTTCAGTAGGCACTGACAACCAAAAGAAAGGAATTGATAACAATAATTAATATTGCACAGAAGTGCTTGTGATTATGGGTAACAGTTTCATTACTGGATCAGTTTTCCAAGGAACTTTGAATGTTTGTGCACGAAACTTCCCCTGTGCACACATCAGCTGTGTCTCTGCCTCTGTCTTCTCATAAGAAAAGAAACAACTAGATCTTTGCGTGCCTGTTACAGGTAAAATCGAGCTCAAGTTATTGAGCTTGATCAAACATTTTGTAGGCTGATAATCATTTGTGAAATCAGTTCAAAGATTATGGTGAAATCAGGTTGACTGTCAAAATCCCACTGGTGTTAAAGTCAGGTTGGACTGATTTGGGCCAAAATATTCAGCTGCAACAAAGCAATTAGATCTCTATATGCATCTGGGTCAAAACTGATAAGATATTTTGGACCATTTTAATATCATGTCCAATTTGATATATATAAAAAAATTAATCATATATAGTTTTTCCAAGGCTGAATTTAGTTTACATTAATTTTAATATTTTTTTAAGAATCTTGTGTTAATATCAAACCTTCCTATGATAAAATACTTCATTAAATCCAAAGGAATTTTCTTTTCATGTTTTCATTTAAGCATTAAATTATTTACTTTTGGCTCCCACATGAAATTGCCTTCTCCCCTCCCCCTTAATTTCTTAGCTGACTAATGTAATGTAAAAAAAAAAAAAACAAACAAGCTCTTTGAATAAGAAGAGACATGTTCACAGTGTGCACACCCACCAAAAGGTATGCATAGTGTAAGCGCATTCTGCGCTATCCACGTCTCTTCCTATTTTTGTTCAGAATGCCTTTGGAAAAAGGATTTCCTCTTTGTGAGAAACACCGTGCTTAACAAGTGTCACTTGAAATTACTATTTTTGTATGCTCCTATGAGAAATATTTGCAAGTAGCTCAGTCGTGCTGCTCTTTTTGAACAGGTCTGCTATGCCCAGGCTTCAGAACAGGGACTTGAAGGTTGGTTGAGGGTACAGCCTTTATGTCATCAAGTGCCTTTTATTGTGAAAACCTTCAAAATCTCGCCAGGTTATACACTGACAGAAACTGCGGTTTGCACTTGAACGACAAAGACTTTGATATTTAGCAGCTCCAATTTCCATATGTTCTGTCATTGAGGAGTGAAGTCGAGCCTCTCGGTGGAGCAGGAGGTGCAGCTGCCCCCTCGCCGAGCCCCTGAATGCACCCGTCCCCTTAGCAGTTCCCCCCCACCAACAGCACTGGGGCAACGGTACCCCAGAGTAAATCAGAATATATTCCCATAGCTGTTCCTAAACTTATTTATTATTGAAATCACAGCAATAATTAAATAATGATAGTGTAATGTTAATAATAACAATTTTAATATTTAAGTTTTAGTGAAGGAATTTCCCTTTGTCATTTAAGGTAGGCACCTTGGTTTACAGTGTTCCTGCATGGCTATCTCTCTTCTTAGTTCAAAATTTATCCGCCTTGTAATAGTGAATGCAGATTCTCAGTTTGAAGCAGATCCTTAGGATGTAAATTGCCATTATTCCAAGGAAGTCAGTTAAGTGACGATTTTCACCACTGGAGGATACCACTCTTAAATAACACTGCTAAGTGTAACAGGAACCATTCTGTATATGGGAAATCTCCCTGTCGTTAGTCTAGGTGTCTGTGTCAAGTCCTTGTAAAAGTATCTGGGGTTTGATTGCTTGTTTGCTTAATTTTTCTTTCACCTTCAGCAGTGTGGCTATGGAGGGGTTAATTTGGAAGGCATTACAAAGTCGTTTGTCTAGCTGCTGAAGTGGAAGTCTGTCTGAATTTGTGCCATTCCTTCATATTTAAAAATAAATAAAAAACAATAAACTGTCATAGAGATAATGTTGCAGTATCGCTGTTCACTGTTGCCAGTGAACAATAGTCTATAACGTAAGAAAAAGATATACATATTTTGCCACGAGCCTTTGATCAGTAGACACTCCACACAGAATGAGCATAGCAACTACATTATCTTTCACCCTGAGGTTAAGGTCATTGTCAAGGATTTGAGGACAAGCTTGTATTGCAGCTGCCTACATTTAGAGCTGTCAAAGCTTAGAAAAACCTGCCTGATGGACACGTTCTTGTTTTGTACTAATTTTTTTTTAAAGCCCTGCAATCCTATGGGAGATTTAATGAAGACCAGTGCAGAAATCTCTAAGAAAAGAATAGCACCTTTAAGTACCTGTAGTTGTTTTTCATTCGGATCCTGTGAACTCCTACAACCGAATTTAGTGTAAGAGAAAACAAATGGCTAATGAACGGTACCTGCTCTCTAGACTAGCTCCCCATTCTTTGCTGATGCAGTGGCTGAAAGGCAAGACTCACTAAACTTCCAGCTTTGGAGGGGCTTGTTTCACGGATATTCAGATCTCAACAAAACAGCTTGCTGAAGCCCTTAACTGTGTTACAATTGGCCTATTAATGAACAGATGAACTTTTCTTTTCACCGTTTCAAGTCTGTTATCCAAGACTAAAGGGTAGCATGGCTATTTCATTTCTGACCTGCCTAACATATAATTAGAAGGTTCCTAGAGGTACTTATAATTGAATTATGGGTTGTTTTATGAGCATTCTTGCTAGTAGGTAGAGATGTAAAAAGCAAAGCTCATCTGGAATGCATGCAGGGAAAGTGGATGATTTAGTAGGTCTGTATATTGCCTGAAATAATAGATTGCAAGAATGAATCAAAAATCTACTGGTTAAAATTTATTTTTATTAGGAAAATTATCCTAAGTCTATAACAGCAATTTCTGTGACAGTATAACTGGATACAGCTCGATTGATTTTAGTGAAGCTCTACCCATTTATACCTAACTCAGGTTAGAGAGGGGTCCAGTGAATTAGTCCCAGTCACATATTTATCAGACATGAAACATTCAGCTAATCTCTTGGAGCCCTGTAATTGGCTAACATAAAACACTACTGGATGATTAAAATTACAGTTGACTTTCAGATTTGTTGTCAAATAGATTTGAAATGTAGGGAAATAACTTAAAGGGTCCAATTTTGAGCTCTCTCTCCAGTGTTTATGGATTGATTGTCAGATGCAGAGTCCTTGTAGGCTAGCAGCTCACAATTGCTCTCAGCAATATACGTCCTTCACCTCCTGTGGAAACTGCTGCTCTCAGTGCATGCAAGGGATTATTTAACTAAATGTCAGTTTGGAAAATACAGGAGTATTACTAAAGGGGAAGGACGACACCTTTCAGATATGACCAGTGTTGGCCTCTGCATAGCTGTGGGTTTGGTTTTGATGGAGGTCCCAGTTTCTCTCTTTCAAAATGCCACAAAGCCAAAAAATCTTACTAATCTGTACTTTGACTATAGGTAACTAAATAATAGGCTGTTTCATCCTGTCAAGGAGACTTTTGGAGCAGGAACCATTACTATTCAGACATCAAGAATACCTACCAGATAGCCTTGGTTTGTTTATAGCAAAACAAAACCTCTGCACTTTTATCAAAATATAAATTTGCCTAATCTGATCTAACTCACTTTTAATATGTATATGCTATTTTGCCCAAAAGATAAACTGGGGAAAAGACTGAACAAAACACAGAAATTGGACTATTCCCCTTTCTGTGGCAATCTCTGCAGAAATGTGGAGAAGAAAGGAGAGGAGGGTTGAGAAGCAAAAATGTTGACCTTTTCAGCTGCAGAAGAGGCAAAATGGTCTCAGGCCACAATGTGCTGTGTGATGGAATAAGAGTCAGGAAGCCTCCTACCCCAGACAGCATTACCTATGGGCTCGGAGCCATCATGATGGATATTTGCAGTCTATCATTTAGAAACAGACAAGTCTTAGTCTTTACTTTAGAATGGCATATTTCATGAATTTGTAAATGATAACAGGGCTTTTATGCTGTGTATTAAACTGTTTGATAAGGGGAGGGAATCTGTTTTAGTGAAGCTGATGATAATTTCAGCTACCTTAAAGTACAATTGCAAGGGAAGAACTAGACAGTATCGGTTTTATTATATCTGTGGCACATTGTTTGCAGAAAGCTTTGTCCTGTCTTACTTTTTAAACTAAGAAAGTATTGATAAACTTGGCACTCCTAGTTTACTGCACTTCAGACAAAGAGTATTTTAGTAATATCTAACATCTTCAAGCATAATGAACTGTGAATGTTTACTAAGGATCTTCAAACTGTTTCTGATCTGTTTCCTAACAAAGCACTGAATAATATCAATACATGCACTGTGCTATGCTCCAGCAGAATTAGATTAATAAATTACATAAGCAATGCAAATAGAATCTGATACCCCTTTTCTGGCATCAGAAAACATAAACCTGTTTGTATTGTTCCATTCTGGAGATCTCATTCGCTGAACGATCTTCTTGTTGATATTGATAGTTCCTCTCTCTTTGGTATAATCAATATTTCAAACATGAAACAAATGCAGATTGGGAGTTTTAAACATTTATAACTTTATCATCATTTCTTTGGTAATGATTGGGTGTTAGTCATTTCAGTTTGAAGGTTCTTTGACTAGTAAAAGTATAAAGTTAGGTAGCCTAAGCCTGAATATTAGTATAGGTGTCAAGTATAGTAAAGGTAGATATATTTACTTTAAGGTTAAAAAGTCCTGTATTGCTTAAAAATTTTAGTAACAAATTGCA
This sequence comes from Micropsitta finschii, assembly GCA_034783455.1. Lineage (NCBI taxonomy): Eukaryota > Metazoa > Chordata > Aves > Psittaciformes > Psittacidae > Micropsitta > Micropsitta finschii. The sequence continues at coordinate 25,173 of JAVHNF010069964.1, read as the reverse complement.
TCTGTCTCATGTCTGTATGGTCCCTGACTGCAAAAGATAGGTAGCAGGCTCTGGGGATCACAAGCTTTTTTTTACCAAGTGGCTACCTGTTAACATGATTTGAAGTGAAGTGTTCACGTTTGCTCTTGAAACTCTTGCCATTCAAACGGACCACCACTGTGCTGTCTAAAGCATGAGGGGATTTTTAATTTGTAGCATAATGTCTCTATAAATTTTTTGAGTGGTTTTCAATCTTATTCTTTGCAATTTTTCCTTCGTGCAAAGGAGGTCACCATAACAAGAGATGTCTCTTCTCCTCTTCTTCCCTTACTGGTCCCTGATCTCATTAGTGTTATGTAACAATAGGAATCATATTCACCCCTCTTTAATGTATATATTACACTCACAACCCAGGATCAAGGTTTCAGTAGTGTTTTCCCTAAATTATTCAAAAGGTGATGTAGACAAAAAAGCACCAAAGTACAAAAAGAGGAATATAAAATAGTAGAACAGTAGAAAAGAAGTGGTCTTGCCCCATTTCAGCATCAAGAACACTTAACAGTGTAATGCATCCTGTTCTGGGATCCATACTTCAAAGAGGATGGGGAATACTCATAATATTCCAAGCAGAGACATGAGAGTTGATGCAACTTTTTTTAGCCTGTGTTTTCGGCCACGTGTGTCTACAGGGCTTTCACACTAGTAGTCCTCATCAAAGCATCGAAAAGCAGATACACAATCTTAATTCTCCTTGACACATAAAAATGTCTGATTTCTCTCTTTAATTTTTTTAGCCTATGTGTGGTAACTCTTGTGTAGGGACATTGGTTTTTGGTCATTCATCTTCAGTACTTGTTTGGTCTGGTTTTAGTTTAATCCAGTGCACTGTTACTTGAATGTTATATATGGCTGATTGTGAACATGTATGCAAGAGGCAATGTTTTTATAAGGTGCAGGGGGATACCTTATTGCTCAAAAGAGTGTGAGTCTAACAAGAGTTTGGAAGATGTTGTTGAGGAATTGTTCGTCAATGGGTAGTTTATCACAGCTGCATGCACTAAGTGACATCTTTTTTATTTGGGGAAGAAATTTGCAAGACCATAAGGTGCCTTTCAGATGCATCATATTGGACACCCTTAATGACAAGTTTTGAATATCTTGGCTTTGATATTTGCAGTGACCTAAGCTGATGCCAGTATCATTTCACTGACTGCAGCAGCCACACAAAGCAATGAAGTTGCTTCATTCATTTTACTGCTACTTTTAATTTCTATGTAAGCTCTTTTCAGCCTTTTAGACACTGGACATGCCATTCAGCCAGGCTGCATAGTTTCACTGGTTTTTAATTAAGCTGATAGACTTCCAGTAGTCTTTTCAGTCTCTTTAATATTAGTTTACTGTTACAGTTAGTCCAGTAAGCAAACTGCATTTCCCTTTTTCTATGAGGGAATGTTTGCTGTTCTGTGCTTTTTTCAGTGCTCCTATCTCTAGCTTACATTTCTCTCTGCTTCTTGTTTCTTTATTTAAGAAATTACTATCCTTTCCGTTTTCCACACACTGCCTTTCTCCTTATTATTTCTTTCTGGCTCAGTGCATTTACCTGCCAGCTGCTTCCCTTTGAATTTTTTTGAGCTTCCTTTGTATTTTTTCTCCACCCATCTACCAGTATAATAATATATCCTGTTGCAATAAATGCATCTGATCCTATGCACGGTAGTTAATCCATGAATTTCTTTAAGGATTTTTTCATGTACAATTTGCTCTGCAGATACCACTGTAAAATTATATTTTAAGTTGTTAAAACCTCTGATAGTTATTAATAAAATCAAGTTAAGCAAATATATTTTTCAAATCAAAGCCTGTATATAGAAGGAGATTGTAAAGACTATCATTGCGTCTTATTTGAGGTTCACGGAAAGTTTTCAGCCATCTCAAAGAAAGCATCAGTATTCATTTTCAGTGCTGAGCCTTATGAATCCTTATGTTTATAACACTCCTCAACTGGAATAAATCTTCCAGCTGATTATCACAGCATTTGGCACAGTGCCACAAGCAGTTCTGGGAACAGTATTCAATCAATGTGTAAACTAGTGAAATGCCAGGAACTTTTGAAAGACCCATGAAGGATGATTAGTTAGTAAAGAATAAACAATGTTAGAATGTTGAGTATAGCTACTAGCTAATGCAGGGCTGAGAAGAATTTTCCATGATTTAAAAGGAATATGTAACTTATAATTTAGGCAGGTATTTACATTTTGTTATTTCACACTCCAACATTTATTTAATTGAAGCCAGGTATACAGGGGGAAGACTTTAAAAGAAATAAACACTTTGATTAAACTGTAACATGTTTGTGTTACCAACCATTAACTCACCCGTTTTTTATAGTTAACTAGAAAACTAATGGAATATATATATATACATAAAAAAAAAATAAATAAACAAAAGCAAAGAAAAATTTAAATATTAAAATAACTAAAAAAATCTTTTTTAGTCTTACTGGAATAGTCATGCCTTAGATTGTTGCCACTGTTGCCATTTATACTGAGTTTTGATACTTGATTGTATCCTTTTAATGAGAATTCATCATTTCTAAATTAATATCTCTTGTACTATTGGAGAAAAAGGATTTTTCTGTCTGTGTATGCTTGAAAGAATCTAGTTTTCAAACAGTAATAGACTTCCGCATTTCCCTCAGAATTTAGTGCTCTTCTGAAGGGCTCACTTAAATCCTAAATACCAAAATAATCCCTCAGTCTCAGAGGACAGAGTTAGTCCTATATACTTATATGCTTAAGTTCTGATTTCCATAGCTTCTGGCTTATATACAGAGATGTCTTTCATTTAGGCATGTCCATTCCAGTGTTGATGGGATCCATGGGGGTTAATTAAGGGTAGTTCCATAATCTTTAGGAGATCTTAAATTTTCCCTAAAATATAATAACCAGTCCTGTATGCAGAGCTCAACAGCTGAGATATGTAACTCTGTCTTCTAGAGGAGCATTTCTGCATATAAGCTATTTTTCCAATGGTGCACCCAACTTTGGCTCCCTATTTACTAGCCAAGCACATCAAGAGCTAGGTGGAAAATCGAAGCCCAAAGTGTTTTTAAATTATTTGAAAGAGCTACATCAAGTAGGCAAAGTATGTGCTGACAGCCTCTCAGACACACTGTGTTAGCACAGAGTCAGTCTGTTGCTTCATCCTGCCTACTGTTTGATGCATAAAAATAATATCTGCCTTGCTTGCGTGTGACATGAAGGTGTCAGGATATTCTCCTGGTGAGGCTGGAGACCGGGAATGTCTATATGCTTCATGCTATATCATTACATTTATTGACGACTGTAAATATAATACATCTGAACTCTGCCATGCTACAGGAAAAAATATGTAGGCTTGCATTCCTCTCACAATAGCATTTAGTTCTTAAAGTCCAAAAACTGCACGGGGTCGTGCACTGGGTTTATTAGATCTCACAGTTTTATACTTCTGTACCCAAAAGTTCAGGTCATCTGTGCGGCTTTTCCCATGATCTCATTATGTGTGTCAGCATAGACATGCACACAAAAGAAAAATCTTTGAAAAATATTTGGATAATAGAAGAGTTCAAGTTTTCTATTCTCAGACAGAATTTGCAGTCATCTTTTGAGCAGTGCTTTACAGTAGTTACACTATATTCCAAGTGGGAATAAATACATGTTTTCTGAGGACAAGAGCAATATTATGACAGAAAACATAATAAAACATTGAATTGGCAAGATACAACAAAATAGGGGTAAAAAGATGACTGTTCAGTCTAGTTTGAAATCTCTAATTTAATACTCAGCTGTGTAGAGATATTACAAAAATAAGAAACTAACTTAAATCACAAGTATGCAGTATACACAAAACTGATACCCTGCAACAAATAAGATGTTTTGCTATGTATATCCTCTTTGAAACATCTACCTTTATTATTTATACACAGAAGTGCTGTATTTCACTTTTTTCTTTAGACCAAGTCCTTGCGCACTTAGGGTTTGTACTGTAATACATTGTTGAGATATTACAATGAGATGAGAGTGGAGAATAGAAAAGCAACGGGGGGGTAGCAGGGGTGTTTATGTACAAGAAGCAAAGAGGGCGATTTGACAGTAGGCAAAACAGAGCAACACCAATGTATTTCAAGATGCTTTAGTGTATACTTTTAATACTAGATTTTCTTTCTAATGGAATTGACTTTTTTTATCTATGAAGAAGGTTCAAAGTGGTATCTTTGTTGAATAGCCACTGTATATCCAATTCTTGGAGGTTTTTTCCCTGCATGATGTGGAAATGGTTCCAATCCCTTTTAATATTCATTTAATGTCAGTGCAATATATATTGCCACCTTACTTACTGCATTAGTAAAAAATGTGCTTATGTGCTATGATTCTCTTATGATAGAAACATAAAATCTCGGAAGGATCAAAGTCCACCAACATTCACCCTCCTGCAACAGCAGGAAATTGATCATGCGAGAGATGCTCACTTAATGCTAGCATATTATTATTATTTATTATAGCACTAACAGTGTGCTAGGTGCATTAGACGCCAGTATGAAGATGAGGTCCTTGTCCTGGAGTGGCTTCAATCTCTGGGGTGATCTTGCAAACACTTAACTATATGACTAACTATATATGCATGAAATCTTTTGAGCTCACGTATTTAAGTGATTTTCTTTCTTATGTACAAGACATTCCTGAAGGGTCCGCAGCACTAATTAAACTGAACATTTCTCCTCTACATCGGAGAATGTGCATACATAAAGGGGAAAGGATCAAACTCGTCCAGTGCCTTATGGTTTATGGAAGTTTTATTAAAAAGTGTGACACCCCTTTTCAATATGTGGGTCTTATTTCCCTACACTGTATTTCCCACTTAATATTTTACAGCCAGTAAAACCTATATTTTGTTATGCAGTTTTATTAAAACAAAGATCTTACTGACCACAGTGAAATTCCCAAAAGGCACTGCCATTGGACCATAGTCTACAGAGAGAGTTATGTAAACCAGCTCAGAATAAGGACATACATTATACTCTGTCATGTATATGTTAGGGTTATTCAAATGGCAAATTCTGGTCTAAATCCAAACTAAAATAAGTTTTGCCCAGACCTCCCAAAGACCTCACTCTTTTAACCCTTCTGTGTTTGTTCCAATGTATATCAAGGAGAACTTGCAGAGCATCACCAGCATTACTGGCTGTAATGCTGAGGTCTAGCAGAGCAGGAGTTGGCATCTTGTTATCTGCAGTAAATTTATCAGAAGATGTCGGCAGATAACTTCTCAGTAAAATTATTCAGCATATTTCAATATGAGTGTGGCAGTTCTGTTAATTTGCATTGCCTAAAAACGTATGGTTTTGTTGCATGTTGTTGGATGTCATAAAAGCTTTCATTTGTGAAACATCTTTTTTCAGAAGTCCCAAAGATGCTAGCAAATGTGAATAACTTAAATCTCTCAGTTTTGGACATATGAAGCTTAGAGATTGCCAATCCATTTTCAGATGCTGTTGAGAGAGGGATGTAAATTAAGTCTTCCTTGATAGTTTTTGTTTTAGCTTTGGATACGTCTCTTGCTAGTTTTCTACCTACTTTTCTTGCTAGCTCTCCCACCGATGCAGTGGGACTGATAGAACAGGTCGGCTTTCTTGACTCCCACAGTTTTCTCATCCAGCTACTGGTATGTTTCTCACATATTTGACCCAGACTTTTTATCCTGATGACTCATGGACTACTGAATCCTGGCTGTGGACATGAGGGCTTTGAAATGGACTTCCCATATGCACAATCAAAACCCAAGTTATGTTTCCTGTATTTAAAACAAAAACAAACAAACAAAAAAAAATAAAAAAACACAACAAACTAACAACATGCAAAATATATTGATAATGAGAACAAGTTTATAATTACTAAGTGCAAAGGAAGATATCAAAGCTGTGTTCTTCAAACAGGATATTATTTTGTAATTAAAAAGAACTTCAAAAGAAAAATGCTAAAGACATGATCATTATAATGTGCATTAAGTGCAGCTGAAACACAATTTGAGTAAAATCATGTTTGGTATCAGGGAGGAGAACTTAGAGGGAAGGAGAAATCAAAACTATTCAGTGCTAAGAGAATCAGGTCCAATTACATTTGGAGAATTGTTTTCTTAATATCAACATCATAAAATTATTCTCTGTTATTTTACAAGTCTTAATTGATAAATATTAGGTGACTTATTCTTGCAAAAGAAAAAGTGCTTGGTGGAACATACTCTGAGCTGGTTTGGTTCATACTTATCATAAAAATGGAAACTACTGGAGCATAAAGAACTCACAAAAAGGAAGCATTACTGTGGATTTAGTACAGTTGGTATTTGTTACACTGAGCTGTATTCATCACATATACTTTGTCAAGACACTGCTTGCAATACATCAGATCGTATTACAGGCCATAAGCAAGCATGATATTTAAATTGAATGATGCGTCTTGTAGCATTCTGAGTTAATTCTTATATAACAAAGTATAAAAAAAAAAGGCAAGTAACATCCATTTCCACATAATCGCTCTTTAAACTTATCTCTAACTGCATTTTTCTTGTCAGCTTAAAAAAAGCAAGTATAACTAAGAAGTCATCGAATTTAAAAAGGGTATTACAAAGACTTTTAGTGAGGACAGGCTATTTATTGGCTTTTTGATGGCTATAATGTTTAAGCACTTCACAAACACAAACAGGCTTATTTCACAGCTTCCTGAGATCAAGAAGCATTAGTAATATTCCCATTTACATACAGCAACCAAAGACATGCAGTGCCATTTGGTGACATGTGGGGAATCTGTGGTGCAGCTGAAAACAGAATCAGATTTCTTTTTTAAGAGTGGCAGTTAAAGCAGTGATTTTTAACCATTTTTTGTCCCCTACTAAAGGGACCTCTTTCCCTGTTAAACCTTTCTATCCATCTAGACACCAACAGACAAATACAGCCTCCTCTTCAGTATTTAAAAAACCACCAAGGGAGATGTAACTGCTGATGGAGCTCTGGGAATAGCAAAGTTGTGTTTTGCCTGTCCCAATACACACATCAGGAGCTTTGTAGCTCTTCACTAGGACCATTTCTTTACCTTTCTTGCACATGATTTAGCCCACCTTTATGGGGTCACCCCAGAAGCACACAGATGCAGCTTACTTGAAACACATTCCGTACTTTCCCGGAATAGGGAATGTACATTTTGATTTATTCTGCTCTATAAGCAGTTCCCAGGAAAACTTTTTTATTTAATGTTCCATAGGTAAAATAAGAATCCACGTATAGTTTAACTGCTGGTCACCAGCCCTCTGCAGATATATATTACTTCTGCTTGAAAGGATGCCCTAAAATATATCTCTCTTTTCAAAGTTTTATCAGTATGTAGCCTCATTAAAAGGTTCTCTAGTCAAGAATTCTGATTTTTTTCCCCCCATGTCCTTATGTAGATGATATTCTCCTAAATCACCAACATGGACTTCAGTAGTTTGCTAGGAGTGGAGGTATGGTTAGAAAAATTGAAGAGATTCATTTAAGTACGTTTGAAATTTGGGCAAAGTTTACTTTTCCCCCCACACACTTCAAAACACCAACAGGCTGTCCTTGGTTTTGGAGCTTCTAGTTTTCAAGGCTCTCACCTTGCAAATCTCCACATATGTGCTTTAATCTTTAAGTGTATACAGACCACAGTCAAAGCATGGGCATATGTGTGCGTAGGACTAGGATGTCGTCTGGCAGATGGTGTCATGGTACCTAGATTTCTTCAGAAGTCAACTGAAGCCTTCCACAATTTCATGGAGATAAATAGGAAAGCGAATTCTGAAAGCATTATAACGTGTTATTCACTCAGAATTGCTTAGAGGGAATAGCCAACATAGCATATAGAAAACTGTGGTTAACCTATGAGCTCCATGCTGTGCATGTGGAAGTTGAATGCCAGGGTTTGTCTCTTTATTTAACATTTTGCATATAAAATCCAAGATATTATACCATCAAAACAAATATTTTCCATACAAGGAAAACAGATACATCAAAATCAAGGAGAACAGCCCTGAGTCTTGAATCTTAATATAACTCTTAGCTCATTAACATGAAACTTGGTGGGTTTTGTGCGTCGCAAAATGTCCTTATCTCTGCAGAGCTCTGTGCTGATTGCTGAAGGTGATTTTGAGACAAAACACTTGCATAACAGTGCGATACAATTTGTCTTTGTGTCAGAGGGAACTGTTTAAATGACTTGAGGTAAGTCAGTGGAATAGTATAAGCACATGTTTGCCCATAGTCTTACCTGAAGATATAGTTGAGCTTGTATTACAAAGAATTCAGCTGTATAAATACCTCGTGCCATCTGTATATGGCAGGGGAATTGAGCCAGTAGAAGCTCAAGACCTGTGTCAGTGTTCTCACAGAAGGACTGTTTATGAACAGATGTTATGTGGTGTTTTTCACAGAAAATGGGCTCTGGAGAGAGAAAATGTCTATCAATTACTGAGGTATTATGTATAACAGCAATTTTTAACCTTGAGAAAAAAGTTCTCTGTGAAATATTCAGTGCCGCAACCACTTCCTTTGTGCAAAGTAGCATATGTCCTTGCATATTGGACAAATTCTTTTTAATATTGCATTTTAAGTTCTTTTGGAGAAAATATATTAGATTTTTGTGGAACTTATCATTCCCTCAGAAAAAAAAACAAACCAGTGTCCTGACTGGAAAACTTTTTCTGTTTGCTCTTCTCAAAATCAAGCTGGGTTTTCAAGATTGGGTGCCCGTATGTTAGGTTTTGTGTTTCACAGACTTATCTAATGAGTACATGGATTCAAAAAATGTAATCTCCTAAACAAATTATGAACATTAACTGAATGAAAAAACCCATGTATTCTCAGCTAGCCACTGTGCAAACCTTGGTAATTAAAACTAATTTCAATAGGGTGTTTGGAAGAATGAGGTCTTACTAATAGTGAATAAAGATGAATTTGCTTGAAACTATAAAATCCAGCAATATTCTGTAGAATTTAGTAATTACTATATGAATGTATTTATTTAACAGATTGTCAATGCTAGTTCTATTAGATTAGTCATATCATACTCTCCATTTTTATCCCTTTTGTAAGACTTCAGAGGACCTTTGAACTCGAGCTTTCCAGCATACAATGTTAAAAATGGAGCCCCCCGGTTACTGCTGACAATTACAGCTATCAGTGTTGTACTGCATTTTACCAATCTGCTCTTGCTTCAGGAGACTAACTATATCTTACAAAAATGCACTGTTATTAAATATTTTCACATGGGATGTCTATGTGTCGGAAGACCCTTATGTGACCTGTGGACAGACACCGTGTTTTGCATAGTATATATACTTTCATTTTCCTCTAGCTTTCTTATTATTTATTCAATAAATCCTTTTTTCTTGCTGACAGCAGTTGTATTTATAAAGCTAAATCCAACACAGCAAAATGTTCATCACTTTATAAACTAAACGCTAATGTTTTATTTATGTGCAATGAACAGAGAAAAAAGAACTGAATTGATGTTTACCTAACAAGCTGCAAAAAAGTGCAGTAACATAATAGTGAAGTTCATAAGCATTCTGGCTTGTAATTTTTGGTGTCAACATTTGAATTGCAGAAAGAGCTTATGCAGACATAGCACGTATACAAGTGCAGTTTAGATCTACATCTATAAAAATAACATCTGTTTAAGCATACATTACATTTAAAAATAACTGTACAGTGATCAGCTGGTTAAGTACAGTTAACCAGATGCCGTTTTAAAGTGCCAGATGGAACAATGAAACTAAGATTGAAAATTAAAAAATACTGTGAAAGGTCAAATCAATTAAGCAACCTGTTTTGTTGGCATGTAACAGTTAAAAGTAAGTTTAAACTACTTAAGGAGGGAGCAATGTGAAGATGAAGCAGTTAATTTTTAACTTGCTATTTAGAAGAGGGAAAGATAAAATGCCTGCCGTAGTTACAGGGTCCCTTGGCAAGTCTAAGGAGATACCAGGAAAATAGACACAGTTAAGTAACATTTGCTTTGTTTGCTTTCAATTTTAAATAAATAATATCTTTCAGGCTTTTAAGTAACATCTCTTACAGCAGTCTGAAATTGTGCAGCACATATGCAAACATATCTTTCTCCTCCCCTATGACCAGGGGTGAAATCCTTAGCTGAATCCTCTCCCCAGGCTTGCTTTCTAGCAGTGGGGATGGTGCCCGGAAGGAACAGGGATGGGCTTGGGCACCTGCTGACACCAAGGGATGCCATGGGAAGCAGCCATCACTTGCCCCTTGACTCTCGAAGCCCTGTTTATTTCTGGGAACTAAACCCACCTGCATTAGGAACAGCATCTAATAGGAGGGGTAACATGAAGGTTTGGAAACAGGTGTGCCACTGTGGTTCTGTGAATAAATGACAGTCATTTGTAATATTTCACCCAATATTAAGCCAGTGGCAGAGAGATATGTAGAAATTAGATCTTATCATCCTAACCTGTTTTAAGCACATGGGAAGAATAAAGTCATTGAAATATCAGTGAGACAATGTGCCTTTTTGTAACCAGCATAAAATTCACAATCTAAATCCTGGGCAATGGGACAGTGGTATCCTTGCTTTAATCAGAAAGGTTTAATAATACCTGCTGGTCTGCTGGCAGGCAAAACAGCACTGAGGCCAAGGAGCGAGAAGATGCAGTTTCTTCCACGAAGATGAATACTGCCACTTTTTGTTTTGTTGTTGTTTTATTTCCTAGCAGTAACTGATTCTCAGATTGACACAAGTCAGAATGCCTATTACACAAGTATATTCCTGGATAATCCTCCAGCAGCAGTTCAGAAAACAGCAACATCAGGAACTGTTTTGGAACAGGTCTAGGCACTGAATCTGGGAGAGCTGTGGGGCTCTAGGTTGGAGATGCTCAGTCACCTTGGGGAAGGAGAACCCCCACAGCAACAGCAGTGCCATCCATCAATGATCCAAGAATGGCTGCTAACTAGAAAGGGAATTTTTCCTGAATGAGTGTAGGGCTATTTTCAACCTAGGAACTTGATGTTGTTCCTTTGTTTTAGTAACTTTGTTTATATCTTGGTTGTTGGAAGTGAGGGGAGGAGGGCAGAGCATGGGACGCAGTGCTCCTTCCTGACATCTCTTCTCTTGCTCCCACAATTCCCAATAACAGAGCAGCTGTACGGCTCTCGCATGCACAGCTAACTGTTTAGATCAAGAACACAATGAAAAGATTCTGCTGCTGTTCAAATAAATAGCTTCCCGGTAGGGGGTGGAATAGTATGGCCATGCCTAGGAACTTCGTGTACCCTGCTTTCAGACAGTGCTGGGATAGGACACGCTATGGGGAGAGAGAAAACAAGCCTGGCTTCTGCACTTGGCTCACTTTTCCTCCTCACACTGAGAATAGTTACCCTAGAGATCGCTGGTCCTGTTGGATTCCCTTTCATGGAAATATTTTGCGTTCCTGCTGGTTCAGTGGCTGATGTTCAATTATTTTTATTTTTTTTTTTTTCCTTTCCAAACAGTTTCTCTTCGTTGACAGCATAAAGCAAACATTTGGGCTTGCAGTAAATAGAGAACATACCAGACCAATGGCAGGTAGCTTGTGATTTTTAAGTGGGTTGCCAACCAAAGTTTGTAAATCTGGGAAATCGAATCAGTGTATTTAACAGACAAATGTGTATAATATAAAATCAGTGAAAAGATAACATAATAAGTACTTTGACTATTATCTGGGGGCCTAATTAGACTGGTGGAATCACTGTAGTCAGTGAAATTAGAGTTATACAACTGGGGGATGGGAAATCAAGCCCTGTAGCTGAATGAACACTAATGGAGCCCTGTTGACATTTGCTGTTCCAGGTATTCAGCAGCTGTTCCTTTCCTTTGCAGAAAACAGGGCTTTGCTCTTGCCAGACCATATTTTCTTTAATTTGACCCTCTGGCAGGGAAAGCAGTAGAGAGACAAGAGGGGTTAAGCCCCACTTGAAGCCCAGAATGTTTCACCAAGCATCCTCCCATCCTCATTGCTCCTTCTTTTTCATCTCCTGAGGTAGCTTGGAGCAGGATAGAGCTTTATGTTAAAAGCAAAACACACAGTTTAGCCAAACCCTGTGTTCTGCTTACAAGACTTGGGTGCTGGGAGACAGTTGGTCTCTAAGAAGGTGCTCCGCACTTTGCTCACCCCACCACTCCAGGCACTGAGAGACACTGACCTGGCAAGGGCAGGGTTCTGGAGCAAAATTACTGCCCTGGGACTGCAGATACCAACAGCCAAACCATATGCAAGAGGCAGAGGGATGTGTGGGTAGGTGGTCTGAGGTGGTCTGAAGGACAGTGATGGAAAGGCTGGAGAGTATAGCAGTGAGCAGGGAACAGCATGAATTTTACTGGGGTGTGTTGGGCTGGTGAATCCTTTTGGGATATGAGTCATTTAACCTAACCAAATGGTTTCCGTGATGAAGGAAATAATTTTCAAGAAAGGTTTTTTGGCTGATTTTTACCATCATGCTTAGGTGCAGTTGAGATGTCTGTGCTTGCAAGGCACAGTGCATCATTAGCTGGGTGAACTCACACTGGTAGAAGAACATTTTGGCAGCTGAAAGTAGGACTGGGGCACTTCTTCCTCTGGGAACAGGAATGCCAGAAAGCTGGAGCCTTTGGAGGGTCACCCTTCAAAAGAGAGGAGAAGGGAGATCTACCTGGTTGCAGGCTACTTGCTTGTGTTTCTATTTCCTCCTACACCCAGTGCCTGGTCAGCCTTCCTCATTACTCCTCTCCTCAGTGGTCTCCTAACCTGTAGCTAAATCAGCCTTGGCAAGTTTTCCTTCCCTTGTAAAGACGGTAACTCCCCTGTCAAGTTCTTGAGCGTTTGTTTGTGCAATGAAATCTGTGATGCTCTAAATCTCAGTGTGCATCAGCTGGCATGCTCTGACATTTGGAGAGCCTCACATTCATTGTGTGCCAGACACACAACAAGAGGCCTCAGCACAGATGTAGCTGGACCCCAGGTTCATCTTCGACGGTAGGGAGAGATATGCTGTGGGTCAGCAATTGACCTGGAGGCTTTTGGTGGGGGAGGGAGGACTGGAAGCGAGCAGTGGATAGCCAGCTGGCTGATTGCTCCGAAACCAGGACAAACAGTTGAATATCATTTTCTTCTGAATTCCTAAAGTACCAGGACATCTGGCTACCTGAAATACATCAGCAAATAGGTCAGCTAAGATTGCAGAAGCATGCCTTACACCGCAGCGCTGTTATGAGAGCGAGAGGGGACCCTGCCAAGAAAAGTCTTCCTTTTTGCAGTAACATTTTCTTCTACAATCCTCTGTAGGCTTTTTAACTAAGATCACTGGGAAATGTGTTAATCTGGGAATCTTTAATTAAAAAAAAAAAGGGGGAAAAAGCCCAACACGCAAGATATTCAGGGGAAATGTATTTCTGGGTTGGAAGCAGGAGATCTGCAACAACGGGCAGTGCAGGCAGGTCCCTGTGCACACTTCCCACACTTAAGGGTTTTGGGCACCTGCATCTCAGTGCTCCACACTTGCATTTTGCCTGGCCTAACCATCATGAGGGGAGGGACCTCCTTCCCCATTTTCCTCTGCTTTTTCTTACCAGCCACAAATGAGCACAAAATGTTATTTTTTGGGGGAGCACTTTGCAGCATTCACATAAGCCCAGCACTGACAAAGCAGGAGGGAACTGGCCCCATAGAAGACCCCAAAATTGTAGAAAGTAATGCATGTGTTTCTCATCTCCTCAAGCACTTGCAGCATAGGGTTGTTTCTCATGGCAAAGAACACCCAAAATGATCCTCCAAATATCCCTATTTTAAAATGCCATGGTCTGATTTTTCTTTTATACCACTGGTAACACTTCTAAGCCTGTTTTACCCCAAGTTCTATTTAGAGATGTATTGCAGCTCCTATCTCCGATTAGGGTTAATGTACAGCAGTTGAGGTAAATGATGCCACTGTTATAGAGACTTTTTAAAAGAATATTTTTAAAGCTTAAGAGGTCCTCATAACTTCTTCCTCTCAAGCCACAGAGGAAGGAGTTGATCCCAATAAATAAAATTCTTCCAATAAAAGTAAAATATGTACTATCAAACAAAATATAATACAGACTGTTGTTGTTTGTACTGTATGAATTCTGGGGCACTGGGTAATATCTTTTTTCTTCAGTCTTTCTTCTGCTAAATCAACATTAGCTAGCAACACACCTAATCTTGACTTAACTGTGTTATTTCCTGCCTCCTTGCCTTTCCTGTCTAAATCTCACTCTCTGCTGAAGCAGCTAAATTTGCTGCAAATGAGGAATATTTTGAGACACAAATTTTCTTACAAAACATGGAGAGAAATCTAATGCTGTAAGCAAACAGCGCTCTAATTAATGCAGACCCAGGCTATTGAAAGCATTTGTAGGTTACTGTTATCAAAAAAGAGAGAGAGATCAAGAGATTGATGATGAACCCAGTACTGGCATGTATAATAAATACTGACCACAAACATTTTTGGGAATGGTACCAGAACAGACGCGAGCTCAGAAATTCAGGACCTGGAACATATGGGTTTTAATAAACAGATTTCTGTTCTAGCTCCTCCGTTGCTTTTTTTTGTTTTTTCCTTTTTTTTTCTTTTTTTTTTTTTTTTACTGTACTTGCTTAATTTTCTGTGGCTGTGTATGATTCCATTATTAATTAACCTACAAGTATTTGGCATTGCTTCATTTTCGAGGTTCTCTTTAATTTGCAAATGTGCTGTTTTAGTTTTAGCAGGACTTGTGTAGCTAATGTTAGAATGGAAACATATTTAACCCTCTGCTTTGTTTGATTCTTATCATCTCCTTTTCTCCTTCGAAGAGAAGTAGCTTTATGTGTGTGTGCACGTGCACACATGCATGTGTGTATTATTAGCTGTGCTGTCATTTTTAATCCTTTTCTTTCAATCATCATTTTTTCTCAGACATGAAATATTTCAGTCTAACACGCTGTACAGACTGTTCACGGTGAAACACTCGTAGCATTTTCAAAACCTAAACCAGAGGAGTACCATGAGGATAGAACAAAAGAAATTAAAACACTAGATATGCCACAGTTGTCTTATGCAGCTGTTAGAAATTTAATTATTTTATCTCATAGAATAATGTGCCCTTCAGAAATCATTTTGGACTAGATGTTTCAAACCAATGATCTGTAGTTAATTATCTTTAATAACTGTTGCACATTATGGTTAGATCTATGTTTTTGCTAAACCAATTAATAATATCTTCATTAGTATAAAGACAAGGTAGCTGGATCCTTTCATTTTTCACATTGAAAGAGTAGATATTTTAAACACTGTAATTTACTTTAGCCATACATTCCCGATGATATGACTAATTAATGAAACTTCAAAGACACATAACTTCCAAAAGCTACTTATTTAAAGTCATTGTTGAGCACTTAATGACATTATGTTGGGGCATTGCAGAAACCATCACTGCTAGAGTGTTGAATTTGCTAAACCTTTTTATGCTACCAAACTGAAGGAAGCTTGAGTTATATTGAAAAGCAAATTGAGCCAATATTTCTTCATGTTAAAAAAAGGACAAAATCCCCAAAACCTGTTGATTACAAGAGGATCTATCAGAAGTTGATGATCTCCTTTCTGCTTTCAAGTTTGCAGCTATCTTTTTGACCTATTCATGCAAGTTTGTGTGGAAAGCACTGAGAAAAGAGCAAAGCCAGTATCCTATATTTTGTGGGTTGGCTGGTATTAATTTTGTTCAGAATCATTAGCTTTCTAAATATTCTATTTTTTTTTTTTTTTTTTTTTTTTTTGGGGGGGTGTCTTTTGGAGCCAGGTAATAACTACCATGTAATTTTAGTTTGCTGTCTGACAAAAAAATTAACCTGGAGTACAATATTAGATACATTGCCTTGGTATTAACAGTGCTACTGATTGCATAGAGAATAAAGATGGAAATTATGGGGCCAAATGTTTTCGGTCCCCTGTTCAAGCATGTGGGTTGGTGAATAGATTCACCAAAAGAGAATCTCCTGCAACATTTCTCTGACCTTAAGGTAAAACGAATGTGAAAAATAAAGATGCATGCTGGTTTTTATTTTATATGTATTTTCATACAGTCTTCAAATATGATACAGCCATCTGGGAAAGCTTTCTGAATCTTAAAAGAGCATTGTATATACAGCCCTCCAAGAACTGGTGTTCCCCATCATGGAGAACTGTGGACCAGGAATCGAAAAAGAAAAGAAATACATCTAAGAGAATAAAACAGTGCAGTCAACTGTACACAGAGCTGGAAGGCCAAGAGAAGTGTTAACAGCCAGTTGTGACAGCTACAAAACAATTATCCAAGCAGTGAGCACCTGGTCCTTC
The DNA here is from genome assembly GCA_034783455.1 of Micropsitta finschii. Classification (NCBI taxonomy): domain Eukaryota; kingdom Metazoa; phylum Chordata; class Aves; order Psittaciformes; family Psittacidae; genus Micropsitta; species Micropsitta finschii. The sequence goes on along the minus strand of JAVHNF010069964.1, from coordinate 8,774 downwards.
AGCTGCTGAGTTTCCCACAGGAGTCATCTTTAGTCCTAGTGCAGATAGGAAACAGGGTGAATACATTTACTAGGGA
>JAVHNF010069961.1:41992-54193 GCA_034783455.1 Micropsitta finschii | reverse complement strand
GGTATTTTTTCCCACCTCTCTTTCCTCCATGATGGCAACTTTGAGTTTATAACCTCCATTTTGATAGCAGAAGTAGATATCAGCTCAAAACTAAAAGCAATCCAGGTCGAATACCCAACTAGTGAAGGTTCCTGACAGAATCATCCTACCAAGACAAACCAGGCCTTTTCAGACTAAGCAATTTTGAACAGATGACATGCCAAAACAGTCACCTGAGAACTGTACGTATCATTTCAGTCTCACCATTTCTTTCAAAAAAGAATCCATGTTCCCTTGCCTGACTAATTTTAAGTTCTCTAGGAAAGAAAAATAACACAAATCCAGCACGCTGTAAGTTGCACTGCACAAAACCTGAGCCCCATTGAGTCAGCTCTGGCAAAATCTGTAGGAAATGCCAAGTAGCAGTTTTGTTGGAAACGCTGTTAAACAGAATTACTGAGAAAACATTGATAATGTTAATCTCTAATGGCAGAGAGCAAGGAGGCCAAACAGTTAAGAAAATGCTATTGTTTCCTCTCCATTGTAAGCCTTTTGGTTCTGCTGCGTAGAAAGCATCCCTCTAAGAGTAAAAACAACCAGCAAAGATCTGCATTTTAACTCTGATCCTGAAAAAGTCAGCTGGGAATAACACCTGCCATAGGAAAACTATGTTACAGGTATCTCTTCTAGATGTGTTCTGCTTACCTACCTGCCCATGGTGGCCTGTGGTGCAACAGACAGTTGAGTATTGCTTTAGCATCTATCCACACAGAACAACTATGATTAGGCTAAAGCAGGCTTTTTATCCACTCTACACAGCTGCACATGATGACACAGGCAGAATCTAGATGAGAAACACATGTGAAAAGGCACATTTGATCAGCTCAAGGCCCATCCAGCTGATCTCAAATAATTGCCCTAACTGGCTATCTAATGAGGAATGAAATTAAGGTAAGTATAGGACACTTCTCTACCCAGCCCCAACTTGTTTTCAACTCCAAGTTACTAAACCTCAGTAGGGTTCTCTTTCACAAGTTTGCTCTCTCTTCAGAAGTCTCCATAACCTCCATCCACAACATTGATTTGCAAGTTGTACAGGTCTGCTACCCATCATCTAAAGAATCTCCTTTTCTCCTATTTGAATGTGCCCCTATTAGCTTCACAAAATATGCCTTAGACCTTGTATTAGGAGAGGTAATAAACACTTGAACCCCTTAGTGCCACTGACCAAATATCCACTATTTTTTGTTGGCTTCCATTTTACATGTGCAGGTAGCATTATCGTTTCCCCTACATAATTTCATGCAGCATTTACTCACTCTAAACTGCATCAGACATTTCACTGCTAGGTCAGTCTCAAAGTCTTTCTTAAATTTGTCATAATCCATGTTTTCTCTCTCATAACAAGTTATTATGGCACATACTCCTATACACTGTGACATAGGCTTGAAATTTGAAGGACCAGTTTTATATGGGGTGATTTGAGTGTATTTTTAGGATGCTATTACAATGAATTATCTATTTGCTACTAGAAAAACACATCCTGATACAAAATTTCCAAGAGTCCTCAGAGGTTCATTGCTTTATTTCAAAAGGAAGTCATTTGCAAACTCCCCTTCCCACTGTACACACACATCTTTTTTCCTGTTCAAATAGTAGCACAGGAAGCTGTCACAGAAGGTTTTGAATCCCTCTCTCCTACCCCTGAGGCAATCAAACCAGCCTCGTAACTAAACCCAAATGGTGTTGCTGGCAGGGGCAGAAATGCCCATCTCGCCTCATGTGAGAGCCTGGTGACCAAAGCAGAGCCTCATTCACTCAGCCTTTACCCAATACAGAGACCTTCAGCTTTTATGCAAAGTAGAGCAGCTTCAGCGGGTGAGAAACTGTCCTCTCACTTTTCCCATATTCCATGTATAAAAGGGATGAACAGATGCTTTTCCTGCTTTACTTACAAGGAAGATACAAGGGTTAACAAAGCATTCTGTCCACGGTTAAACTCTTACAAGTGTTCTTCCAGCATGGCTGTAAGTTAAAGTAAGATCTCAGAACACTTGGTTGATGGCTCCCAAGACAGCTCATGCAAAAAGAGCACCAGGGTTATCATCTTGCCAGAAAGTTCTTCCATCATGCTCAACACCAGGAATTTAGGCTTCTGTCAAAAATATTGCTAGGTCTCAATTTTACACAGCTCCTTGGTTTCAACAGTACACAACCTATAGTTAAGCAGTTATAGTTAAGCAAACACATTGCAACAAGACACTGTCTGTGCTTAAAGTTTACAGAGGTTGAAGGGAAGATCAGACAAGTTAACCTAGCAGATTCAGAGGGTTGTAAAGTACAATGTGTCTGAAGCAGTTCTTGAACTGCTGTTCTTGAACTCAGTTCTTGAACTGAGCAGTTCTTGAATCTCCAAATTCTTGCCAGAATGTTTGGGAAAGCAAACCTAAAATAATATTGCAGTGTTTTTCCCTAGGCATTTGCTTTTCACTGGACAGAACAAGGTCCTATGCTATAAGGCTTTACACCTTATCTGAAGTAATTAATAATTCCAGTGTCAGCACCAAGACAGATAAATGCAGAAACCCCTGTACCAGCCTGTGCCATTTCCATCCACAAACCAGCAAAGCAGGCTGGAGGATGCTTTAGGATTCAGCTTGGGCCAACCTGCTTTACCAGGCTGCGAGAATCAGGCTGGACAGTTGTCTGCTGGTGATTACAGAAAGGCCATGGAATGTCTAGGTTGACTTCTCAAGTGAATCCCAGTGGTTCTGTGCTTTACAAGACAAGTCAGCTCTTCATGTGTAACTTTCCCCAGTGGGATAAGCTTTCACCTTTATTCTAAAGCAGTTGTGCATTAAAACAGAAGAAAGTTGCAATCATAACACATCATCTTTTCTCTGCAGCTATGAAAGCGGGTGGGTGTCTTTTCTCCCTGTGTTATTCTGGATTCTTCTATAACAGCTCTGAAAATATAAAGCCATCTGGTAGCAGCTGTGTCTTGACTGCACACCTGTGCTTGAGCTCAAGTGAGGGGAAGTTCAATAGGGATTAGACTGTAGGTGCCAGAACGTCTCATTTCCCCCCACTTCCCCCTTTACTGGTTTGTGTTTTACTCAGAAGGCACAGATTAGAAAGACAAAGCAATTTCTGGAGAGCACAAAGCCCTCGCTGCTAAGCACACAGCAAAAGTTTCCATGAATCTCTGTTGATCCTGGACCTGCACTTGCAAAGCTATATTGATTCAAGACAAAAATAGGCCTTTGGCTGGGCACCGTGGCTTTCCATAGATATCGACTCATCAGCAAGCCAAAGCAAACTGTACTAACAGTGAAAAAACACCATTCTGAGCAACTAGACAATACCAAGCTTGGTAATGTCTGCAGCTGTAGGGACCATACAGTCAAGTGCAATTAGGGAGCACTCTCAGGACAGTATCTCTGATTATTTCCTTATCCACCCTTTCTTTTCAATTCAAGAAAATAAGACACACAAAGAAGAACCCACTAAACTGCAGAAGTTCAGAACAGGACAAGCTAAATAGGTCATTAACGATTCTTTGGTATAATGTGGCACCACTTCACCGCTGCTGATTCACCCACTTTAGTTGTCCTTGCAAGGACACACACTCCTGATGTACCCTCTGGAGTTAAGCAGTTTAAAATATGGGATCTTCCCCATGCTTGAATCTTATTACACTAGGGTTGCTTGCCATAATCTAGCACTGGCTTTATGCCATTGACTTTAGCTGAAATCCTTTCCCAGAGCAGCTCTCATGTTGTTTCAATCTCTTCTTTATCAATGTGATGCCCTACCATTTCTCCTCCAACTCAGTGCTCTCCCAGTGCCCTAGCATGGTTCTAGGAATGCTGCGGTGTTAAAGGTAGTATCATTAGAATTAAAAACAAATCTCAAGCTATCTGCAGATAATAATTACTGACCCCATGGCATTCTTTGCTCCATCCATCTTATCACCTCCACCACCATCAGTAAGGCTTTGAAATAAGCAGTATTCTCTCCAATGGCAAAATGCAGAAGCAGAGCAAACTCCCCAGGTCTATAAATGTGAAAGCCTCACACCATTTCAGATTAGGTAACTTTTCCCCTTTCATGGCATCTTTGATTCTTGCATTTAGAAGCTGGGCAGTTTTCATGAGTGTTCAACAGCTGCCACAAAGCGCCGTGGGACTTTTTAGCATTGAACAATCTGTGTGAGATACAATTTCCTTGTAACCCCCCTGTCTCTTTATTAATCCATCAAAATGATGCAATACAATATCTAAGTTTAGCTGCTCTTAGAATCCCCTACAAGACATTAGTCACACTTGGATGCTATCTCTTTAAAATCCATGGGCACTTCCCTTCTAACTAGTGGTGATAATGTCTCACCTGCAAGAGTAAAGTAAAAAGTATTCCCTGATAGGAACATAACTCTTTAATAGAATGTGGTTTTCCAGAAATGGAAAAAAGCAACTATTTTTCTTCCAAAAAGACAACATACAACCAAGAACAAGTGTCAATATACACATCAGCTTTCAACAGAAGGTTGTGTAATCCAAAATTCACCATTTCCCGTCTCCCATGAAAATCTTTTAGTACAGAAATTGAATTCATAAAGAGAAAGAAAGGAGATTTGATGTTTGTCATCATGAAATTTAAACCAAGCAAGAGTCTTGGGTTTGAGCAAAGATGAAGACAAACTAGAGAAGTAGTCTTTCCTTGAAGGACAGAACACATCATATGAACTTCCAAGAAAAAACAGATGGGGTTTCCATTCCCTGTAAACAGGATTATTCTATTCATCAATCCCATCCTGAAAGGCTATAAATGCTTTTGATTATATACAGAAGGAGCCCAGGCCAGAGAATATAAATGCTTGTATGGCTTATAACACATCACAAAGCCTGTCACAGAGAGCTACTGCACCATCATCTCTGGCCTGACTTGAACCATTCACAACACATTTGACATTCAGTTGATCCATCTTCTTCATAGCATTCTTCTTCCCCACAGGGCTGTGAATGACCTGATGATACAGCTCAAAGACTACACTTAATGAAGTTAACTAATAAGCTCTTCTTACACATCAGGATCTCATCTGTCATACGCAGACTGAAGAAAGATTTAATACCCCAGTCTTCACTAGACCTAAGCTCTTAACTCTTAGCGACACAGTGAGTGTTTCATGTAACAGGGACTGGCACTGAAGACAATCTCATACGTAGGTTGAATGTTAAAAAAATAAATCCTTTTGACCTAAGTTAAGAGCCAACTTGTTAAGCAGTGCTCCAAAGTCATCACTCATTCGGTGTCTCCTTCATTTCCCTTCTTATGATGAGAATCTCCACTCCTGAGAATGAACCTTGGTTCAACCTTGATTTTCATAACTTTCAGTAACTTGCTCCAAAAAAACTGTTATCTGAAAACAGTATCCACGTACTTCTCAAGGGTTATGCAATGCCACAAGTGATTCGAACAGATGAGGAATTCTGCCTATTTGTTGGGGACAGGATGTTAAACAAACCATAACTATCTGCAATACATTCACCACCATGGAACATAAGCATCCTTCAATTCAAAGTAGGTAAGATCTTCTACAGTAGAAGTTTAAACCTCAGCTACCTGATACGCATTATTTTATACTATTCCAATTAATTTTTATGATGCTCCATCACGATATCAGAGTACAAAGCGCCATTCCACCACTGATAAAGGCAGCAGCACCACTTTCAGTGCAGTAAGTGGGTTGTGGTAGCAGTTAAGGACTGAGTCTAGATTTGTGCCCCTGCTGTGCTAGCTCTTGCAGAATAGAACAAAAGATAGACTTGTGCCAAATAAATTATCATCCAAGTACTTTAATTCCTATTTTTCATTTGTGAAAAGCAATTCACTTGTAACCACTCAGTAAGTAAGTACAAAGTGAGATTCTGCCAAGCTACAGGGCTTAATTCACTACTGCTTATAAGATACTTTGAGATCCTGTAATAGGAAATTTATAAGCAGCACAAGAGATTAAAGTAAAAGCTTTAAGACTGTCAAAATGCAACAGATGCCATTTGCTTCCATACAGATCTACTTGGGAAACAGTTCTAGAGCCAGTACTTTAATGGCTCGCATACTGTACGGGTTTTTTCAAGAGCCATCAGGGCCTTAGAAATCCCCCAGTGGTTATCTGGCATGACTGGGGAGCTGCTATGCCAGAAAAACACTCTGCTCGCCAGGATGAGCTAGGGGAGGCTCCTCTTTAATTGGGCTGATGACCAGTTCTCTTAAGGAAGGGCTTTTACTTCATTATTTGAAACCACTTCCTTGAGGATAAGAAGGAGAAAATTTAGTATGTGAACAGCACAGGCAGAGAGCAAACACACAGAAATGTGATACCGGATCAGAGGGACACTTTCAATCTGGGCTTCAGAGGCCACTTGTTCAATAGGGGTGGGAAAAGCAGTTTTGGATTCCTTTAAGTTTGTTAAAAAGATGTAAAAATACATCAGAGATGTCACAGGGCTTTAGAGAGTTTTCTTGCATCTTAATTTCCTTTCAGAAAGAACACAATCAACTTCATTGTACAGAACAAAAAGGTTGCACCCATATTTAGAAAGTTGTTTGCAAGATTCTGCTTTACTGCACATCATCACCCCCAGATCCAACAACACCCACAGGAGTGCTCATTTTTAAAAGTCCAAAGTTCTTTATAATCAGTACTATCAGAGTGCAGTGACAACACATCTGATGAAGATCAAACCTGGCACCTCTGTATTTCACTCCAGCTACTTATGTTGTGTTGTACCATTATATCATATTTAGCCACTCACTTCCTCACATCCCCCCAAGAAAAAGCAGTGTTTACAAACATAAAGAGCTGCTAAATTCACATCAACCTGTGATGTGCTCAGAGTTTAAATACAATAAAGCCATTACTTTTCCCCTTCTAATTCAGCAGGTTTCTTTTCTTTCCCCATGGAGCTCATGGACAGAATCAAAACACAGAGAGATTGCAAAACTTGTAATTCCAGATTATACTGAAGACTTGAGAGATTTCTGTAGTTTAGATTAGCTCCCAAACTCCTAGATCCTCATTTTAATTGAGGTTTGATAGCTTTATTCTCTTTTTACTCATGCTGCCTTTGCATCAGTACATGTATTTCAATCTCTTAGTTTTTATCCTTTATTATCATGCATGAGGTACCCTTTAAGTTCAACCTGTTGTGACTTCTCATATTTATATATGTAACATTCTCCTTGCAACGCAAGTCCAGGATTTCGCAGTAATTCATCCAAATCATGTAAAGTTTGGGGAAAAATTGTTTCATCTTTCTATTCCGTGCCATTCCTCAGCATCTCAAGTCATCAGAAGGTGGCCATCATTCACCACCAATTTATTACCTTCAGAACTTGCAATAAGCTTTTCCAAGGAAGCCCTCTGAGACCAGGCACATAGGAGGAAGCTGAAGTGGGGAGCTTGCAGTAAATGTGCTGATTAATGAAGCACTAGATGGCACCCTCGCATTCAGCTCCTGAGAGGCTTTTACAGCCCTTTCCTCACCCAGGTTTGAAAACAAGACGGGTACCTATATTATATTCAGGTCAAGAACGAGGGGTTTTAAGTCTTTACGTAGAAATGTGTCTTAGGAAATAACGTCTCATAGTGCCAGATTACAGATAAAGGAATTTAAATCTTTATTCTGTTCTACATGAACAAACTTTAGTTCTTCCAAATTAAAACCCAATTAGAAATAAGCAATCCCATCACTGTAAGCAGTATAAAAGCAGCCTTTATAGAAAAACATCACGTTGACACGTTTCTTTTCTTCTTGCCACTAAACAGCCCAGAAAAAGTGGCAATTCATTTCTGAAAATCCACCTGAGTGCCCCTGTAAATGCTGGACAAGTCAGTGGAGTTGATGGTATGCAAAGATTAACCATCCTGAATCAACAAGGTCTTTGTGCGTTGGCATGCACCTATTTCCAGTGCTATTTGGATGCAAGGAGGCACTGTTATCTCTAGACAGCACACTGATAAGAAAATTCAGGCTTTGAGCAATTAAATGATATGGTCAAAAGCACAGAGGAAATCCATGTCAGAGCAAGGAAGTGAAGCCATTCCAGGTCAGGGACTTATCAGAGGCAGTCTCTCTTGCTCTTGCTCCTAACAAGTCTTGGGACTTGCTTAAAGTGGATGTCAAACTGGTAACAGGTAAATTCCAGTCAGGCCTTACACAGAGCATCAAGGACTTGAAATAGCCCCAACTTTCTCAGCCTATCTTCATACAGGAGGTGCTCCAGTCCCCTGATCATCCTCATTGCCTCCTCTGGACTTGTTCCAACAGTTCCATGTCCTTTTTATGTTGAGGACACCAGAACTGTAAAGAATGGCTTAGGAAGCAGAGAAACTTGAAGGAAAAAAATTATGTAACAACAAATGTGCTACAGTATTAGTTGGAATAATACAAAGCAGGCAGCTCTAGGCCTCGCTAAAGTCTAATTCAGATGATTGAAATGGATTTTACAAAAGCCACTTCAGTTACACCAGGGTACATGAGGTCAGAATTGGACCCAAAGAACCTAATCTCTCACCATATCAACAAGTCAGCAGGTGGTCAAGACAGTCCAGCTGGAGAATGGGCTCAAATTTTCAGTGAGCTAATGCACACTAATCTTTCACTTCTGCAGACCTGGATTCAGAACTTCAGATCATGAACTAAAATTAGTCTGCAGCTTTCATAAGAGTCCCCATTTGTGCACAGCACAAAACCACCATAAAAACTGTCATGACTGGCAACCTCGCTAAGCCAGGCCCAGCTCGGCAATAGCAGGAAATGTTGTAAGTCAGGATTGAAGCATACTGGCACAGCTGTGGATGGAATTTTATACTCTGCCCACATTATGCTTGCCAAAGCCAAATGTTTTTTCTCCTTGACTTCTGCAAGTGCCACATTCAGGCTGAAAAAACAAGAAGAGAGAAAGGAAAGAAAAGAAATAGCAACTGAATCATTGCAGGCGCTGGCACCAGCACTACTGATTCACACTGTGCCTCTGCAGCAAAGGCAGCGATATGGCATAGGATATACATTTGCTGAGAGTTTATTTACATTATGCAGTTGTAGGTTTGGTTCTTTTTGGTTGTTTTGGATTTTTTTTGGGGGGAGGGGGGCTTTTTTTCTTTACATAGTATGTAGCTTCTTTTTGTCCCATAATAATGGTGCACATTGCTAAACTGGGTCTATAACTTTTGATCTAGACTAAGTCAAAGTACTGTAAAACCAGAATATTCTCCCACTCTAGTGACTGTCCCAGCTTAGCTGACTAGTGACCCAACCTGGGAACATCCTTGACTTATTAACATAAAATGTTCATAGTTATCCATGACAGTGCAAACTCTGGATAATCAGCCACATGTCAATAAGGAAAAATTACATCCAACTCCTAAGACCAATATAATAACATCATGCATTAATACAGGCTGCCACATTCAATAATTGAAGTGCTCCTGAACTATGGCTTATCCCTGTAAAATCATTTAGTACTGAGACAGAGTTTTTCCAAGTAACATTTCTCCCATGTATCAAACTTCCAGCCAAAACAGGCACTGAAATATAAGGTCTTCAGTAACATATAAGGTAGTAGAAAAATGAGCATGTGGTTATGAGATCTTTAAGATAACAATAAAGGAACACACAAGATTGAAATAAGGGAAATAAGAAGGAATCCACTGATACAGGAGCTTCATGAATTGTTCTATTTGACAATTATCAGCCATAAAGAACGTGACTCCACTACAGCACAGAATTAAATGAGACTGGCTGACTGGAATTAAATAAAGCAGGACTGTAACTTTTTGCCAGCAAAAATACAAAAGCCAGATAACAGTAGCTGCAGTAGTTGCTGTTAATCCCAGGAAACAGTTTTTGTCCTATTGCCAAAGCAGCCCTTCTCCCCAAGAGCAATTCTCACTCCGAGGCCAAGGTGGTGCTCAAATATAGTAAGTAATAACCACCTTTCTCAGCAGCTACCTGCTTCGACTCTACCCCTTCCCTTGCATTCAGGCAGGGAAAAAACCAAAACAATTTACTCTCCAGAGGAGGACACTGATTTCCATGCAATGGAGCTCATACACGTATAGCTACTAATGTGAAAACGTGCACAGCCAAAGGTAACAGGTTTAAAGTATTTTATGAATGTACCAGTTTAGCTAAATTTTACATATTCTAACAACACTGTGCTCCTCATGTGGACTATAGAGAATAGCTTCTATTCAAGAAAGTTTCTGTGAACTTCTAGATAAACATGACAACCTCTCCAGCTATGTTTTGGGTCCTTACTCACAGTTTTTGGTCTTCAAATAGAACCACAGAATAGCTAGGGTTGGAAGGGACCTTAAGATCACATAGTTCCAACCTCCCTGCCATGAGCAAGGACACCTCACACTAAACCATTCCACTTCTGTTTCAAAGATCTCAGAAAAAGGTGTTTAACAAACACCAACAAGACACTTGGAATTTCCTTTCCACTAATGTATTAATATACTGAGTAGTCCTTACTAATAGGGTGGACTTCACTGGCTATTTTTGTCATGTGGGCTCCATGCCTCTAGCAACTTTGCAGAAAGAGGAAAGCCTAAGGTAGATGACTTGGACTGCAAAGCCGAAAGAGACTACTTTTATTTCTGTAGCTACAAACCCAAGGAATAAATAACAAATAGAACCTGAAGCTGGCCACAGAATCAAGGTGCCTTTTCTGTGCATTTACAACGTCATCATTCTGTTCCCATTTAATGATCTTCCTTAAAGAAGGAAAACACAGAATATCCGGAATTAACAATATGCGATCTGTGGATTGAGCAGGTTGGACAGTGGAATGAGATTTTCTGTGGCCTTAAGTGAGCATAGATGATGCTTTGTTTTTCAGAAACGTTTCCAATTGAAAAGTCAAGACATCTTTGGATCTATCTGAAAGTAAAACTTGAAGCAATAAGAATGGACAATCCCATTCTGGAAAGTTAATTTCTTACTTCAGGTTCACAGTTGTTCATGATCTCTGAACAACCCTGTCTAGTGGAAGGTGTCCCTACCTGTGGTGGAAGGTTAGAACTGGGTGAGCTTTAAAGTCCCTCCCAATCCAAACTATCCTGTCATTCTATGATATGATTCTATGATCTTGTATTGGCGCGATACATGAATACATAAATGCAACAAAACTTCCATGAACAGAAGCCAAGGAATTCCACTGATATCCTAATTAGATGTGATAAGAAAAATACCACACGTCTCCCCAGAAAAAGCCCTCTCATTTGACAATGCTGTCAAAGAGAGACCTAGGTTTAAAATAACCCTTTTAGTTTCTATGGCAGGACCCCTTCCTGATAGCAGCTCCCTCCTCAGTCACCTCCGTGCATCACAGTTTTAGCTGAGCAGCTTTTGGCTAATTCACACCATCCTACCTCAAATGCTTACACAGGTGTGAGCAGCGGAACCTGGCTCCTTTGCAGACAGCTGTGGCAGGAAAAAAAATATCCTCAGCTCCAGACCAAAAGCAAAGCGGGCAAGAAAGGAAAAAATCAATTGACTTCTGCTACCAAGTAAAAACTTTACAGCTGTTTTAAAAAGGTACTGAGCTACCAATTTGCTTTCCTATCACAGTAGTTATTAGGCACACTCCTGGCTTTAATAACCATTTTCTGCTCCAACCATTTGTGTAATACAAAGAGGAACACAGGGCAAGCAGAACTTGTTTAATTAGCAATGCTGTTTGCTAAGCATTCAGAGGAAGTTACAGAACTGTGTGTTTCACCATAATGATACTTAATCTAAAGAAAATGTTCCTAAAATAGGATTTGTTTCCCTGACATGACATAAACATATTGTTCATGCTAATTACAGCTGATTCACACAATAAAGCAGCTACCGTAAAATTACAACACGGATATGTGAACAAGTTAGCACAGGGCAAAGTGGGTTATGAACCTTTAGGGTACATCACCTGTGCTGTGGTAACGCCATGCAAATGTTTGCATCCCATGGTAAATTAAAAGTAGCTGATCCTTACTCAAAGAGCTGTTGAAAGAATTCCTGCTCCTTTGCCAGCTAGACCTCTGGCTTTGAGCAGATGTGGTCAGAAACTACACGAGACCAAGTCCTGGCAGGAATTACAAATCAAGATACTACCATTGAGCAAGAAGAAATACCAACCCTGCTTAAAATGTTGTAAACCCTATCACAGGCT
>JAVHNF010069955.1:5904-20289 GCA_034783455.1 Micropsitta finschii | reverse complement strand
TAGCTATTGCTGACACAAGCTGTTGGCTCCTCTCCTGGAAAAGTGAAGGTCAAGTGCATGACCACAGCCCCAGCTCCCACGGGAAGCACACGCGGGCTGGGAGGGCAAAGAGAACCCAGGGATGGGCAAGAACATGCTCTGACTTGCCCTTCCCCTGCCCATCCCGTCCCCGCACTGCTGGTGACACCATATAGAATGAAAGCCTGTGGGGTATTAACTACTTGTAGAGTCCAGTCTGCTCCTTAGTCCCCAGGAGATATCGCAACCCTTCAAGCTTTCCTGCCCCAGGCTCAGGATTTAGATTCCAGCAGGCACTGGAAGGGCTGGACATGCTGATGCCACAGCTGAGGGGTTAAGGGACTTTCCCAGCTCTCTTACCTGCTGGGGAGAATCAAAGCACAAAAGCATGGGCACTCAGAGAGAGGTTTTCTTCACTTGGTCTTTTGAAGAAAACTTCCAGGAAGATTGTTTTCCCCTCAAAGTGGATGGCACAAGGCAGTGATGCTGAGGCTTGCAGAGCAGGGGCCAACTCCTGCTTCTCTAGGGAGAAATAAAGCAAAACACTGAGATTCTGACCAATGCAAATGGAAACCGAAGCTCCTGCCCTTGGCGGCAGTGAGCTGTAAACTCAGTTTTTGCCTCCAGGAGAGGGGGTCCTGGTTGGGTAGAGCAGCCAGGCTCAGGGCAGGGACTGGTGCTCAACCAGGGAATGGGCAAACCCTGCTCGAACCACCCTGTGCATCCTCTGCCCACAGGTACGAGGAGCAGCTCTCGCCGGGCAGACCCGATCTTCACCTACACCAGACGCAGTATGTGCTGCTGACCAGTGCCACGGGTCCCTCCCCACGTCCCCAACCAGTGCTTGGTCCCTCAGCTTCTCCCCAACCTCTGCTTTCTGCTTTTTCTGCTGTCAAGGTCCTACCCAAAGCCATATGATGCTATTTTCCTCCCACAACACTCCCCTCCTTTCTCATCATCACCAGCCCTGCAGTGATCCCAAGGAAGCTCAGGATCTTACTGAGATCCCACTTTAATCTGTTGCATGTTAGGTTTCTGCTTGGGGAAATACAGACAGACATTTATCCACGTGTTACCACATCCCCAAGCCCACCTCTTCCTGCATCCCGCAAACTGCTGAGTAAGGTCTATGGATGCACCACTCAGGACGCTGAACCGGAGATGCCAACAGATTAAAATCTTACCCATCTAAGCCAAGAGCTCGCTCCGACCCAGACATGACGCTCCCTGGCTGCTCTCATTTAAATAGCCTTTCCCAGCCACCTGCTTTTGTAAGCCAGGGGTTCATGTTCAGCCTTTCTAGGAAAGAACCCAACCTGGTTCATTACAGACTGGGTGGAAGAGCAGGTGTGGGAAAGGGCAAACAGCACTCATCTTCAAGAAACCTCGTTTTTAGAAACTTTAGCCATGAGCACATCCCTATAAACATGGTTAGAACACTGTCATTTGAAAACAAACCCAAACCAGAGAGTGGATCTCATCCCTTCCAAGTCACTTAATACCATCTATATCATACCATCTAAATTAATACCAGCTACAGCCAGTGAAAGAAATTCCTTTTCAAATCTAACCCCGTTTTAAACCCTCAGTATGTTTTACAGACTCTTTTGTGTTTTACAGGTCAGATCTCCCCTACATGCTCAGCCTGCTCGGTAGCATCTTAGGCTTCTGTTTTGCACGCAGTAAAAGTGTTCACAATAGGACACACACTTCTCCTATAGGGAACATATGTTGAAGTACGGTTAAAGACATTCAACATACAAGCAATTTTGCTCTTTTTTTGCTTTGGTTTGTTTTTATTTGACCACATTTGAAACTCAGGCGAGCGTGGCCCCTCAGACAGCATTTAAATGACAATGTGTGTTTGATTTCCTTTAAGCCAAAGTTATTCAACACTAAGCATGAGCTGCGTGCACTTTGCTCCCCTCCAGTTTATCTTAATCATCCCCAATTCAGTAGCCTGCAGGGAATTAAGTCAGAAGCTTTCAGACGCCTCCTCATGCTTTATTTCCCAGCTCCCTGAACATGCTTTAAGTTTGCTTAATCCATGTGCTGCGTAATATCCAAATGCATAGTCTGAGCTATATTGAAGCTGCTAAGAACACAACCACCCACTTGCAGGCAGCTGTGTGTCTAACGTGCATCTCTAACACACCACTGATACCATTTAAGGTCCACTGGTGCCAGATTCAAAAAGGTTTCTGTCTCCATGGTCGAAATGGAGCGAGTGCTCAGCAAACTGTGGCCAAACCGGTGTGCAGAAGCGTACCAGATCCTGCCTAGCTGAGCGCCGCTGGGGTGTGCACTGTAATGAAGCAACTGAGGAAGGGCGGCTCTGCATTGGACATGTTTGCTCAGGTGCTCCTACAACCTCACTTATGGGGCAGGGGGTAATGTCCTGATCTCACCACCACGTAGGTGTTGTATTCCCTTCGCTCTCATTTTGCCAACTTTCTTTTCCCTTGAGAGAATTCTGTGATGCTGGTGCCTTCCCAAGCAGGGCTGGAGCAGAGCACAGGGAGTTTATAGCCAGATGGCAAGATAAGGGGGGATACAGATACGGGGAATCATCAGAGACCCATAAAGATCCCAGGGATGCAGGAAAAATCTCATTAAGCTTGTTATAACAGCAGATCTCAAAGTGGCAGCTGCATCCATGTAATCTCCAGAAAGGGGAAGAGTTGGTAATATTGAATTGCCACAGCTCCTACATGAGGGGCTTGTAATTTACTACATTATTCATATAATCCCTCTTTAAACAAATAATTCTTAAAACAGCCTATGAGAAAAGATGGATTATTATTTGGGATTAATCGCTATAGGTAACAAAAATGTTTTGGAATCACTGTTTGTGAGGCCATTTGTTAAACCCATCGGGTAATGCTCATTTGGCAATTTACCTGTGTTAGTCCTGCCCAAGCCAGGATACCATTGAATAAGGGGAAACAGCCTTTAAGACAGAGCAAAATCATGACTTTTGGGCATGAGTTGGTAACTGAAACCTGTAAAGTTTAAGATACTTGGATATGTAATTTCTCCAGGGTTAAGCTAAGAGCTCACATGCTGATCTGGATTCAGATTTTCCTGAAATCCAGCCCTTTGGGGAAGGTAAATACAGTTCCTAGCTGTAATTATATCCACGTGTCTGCTTTCTACTAATTGTCAGGCTCAGAATCACATCATCCCAGCATTTCTAAGGCACAGCTGTTGATAATCAGTAAAAATATGTTTTGGATCCAATTTATTCCTTATGCAGTTTCTGCCTTATTGCATCTAAATTAAAAGCAGACATGAGAACGTGCCATGAGTGTTATGAGCACTCCGGGCCACTTTCTGACCCGCCTGCCTCTCCTCCAGCCTGCAACATCACCTGCCTCATGGGCCGTGTCAATGCTGACTGCGATGCCTGCATGTGCGAGGATGCAACCCTTCATGGGAAGGTCTCTCTCGAGGATGGGTCGCCTGCTGCCGATGCCCGGGTCTACCTGCAAGCCAAGAAACTTAAGCTGCTGACAACAGCCGATGACAGGGGCATGTTCAGGATCCCAGGGATCTGTCCTGATGGCAAAAACACCCTTAAGATAAAGAAAGCCAAATATGCAACAGCCACTGTCACCGTGCCCGAGAGCAACAGAAGAAACCTGGCGATCCAAGTGCAGCTGCTGCGGTCAGGTAGCCACAGTGAGGTTTTACACAGCAGTAAGAGATAAACTCCAATTTTAGGAGGGGAAGAGTAATGAGATGGCCTTTCCCTCCCTTGCAGGCAAACCCTATGTTTTCAGAAGCCCAGAGGACAAAGCCAGGAGAGTGGGACAGAGCGTGTCGCTCTGCTGTGATGCCCTTGGGAGCCCGGCCCCTGACCGCTACCTCTGGTAAGAAACTCCAGTTTGATCAGGCAGAAGTCCTATCTGACCCATGGGTTCAATTTGTATCTCCTTACCATCCCCATAAAGGTGGGGTTCTAGCTATAAAACAGCTAAATACAATAAAAACAAACTGCTGCAAATGATGGTGTCCTCGAGATGGGCAGAGCTGGTGTATCTCAGAGGCCGTGGCTCTGTCCCCTTAACTGCCTGCCTGTTCCTGGCAGGTACCACAACGGCCCCCTGCTGGATCCCTCTTTATACAAATACAAAAACAACCTGATTCTGAAGAACCTGAACAGGCACCACTCAGGAGAGTATTTCTGCAAGGCCAGCAGTGCCGGGGGGTCAGCGAAGTCCCAGCCTGCCAAGCTTGCTGTCATAGGTAAGATAAAATGTGCCTGATGCTCTCCAAGCAGCTGGGGAGGCAGAAACCAGCAATTGTGGTACATATGGGAAAGAAAAATCTTTGGGGCCAAATTCATGCATCCATTAGAAGATAAGCTTGCGTGAGCTGATTGGGAACCAGATGCTATCTACAAACTGGAGCTCTGGATTGCAGGTGATCTGCCAAGCTCTATCTGCTGGTTTCAGCAGATTTCTCACTGTATTTGCTGCCTGATGTGAATATTTGTTTGCTCAGGGGCTTCTTCTTAAACCTTGGGATGTGTTTACTTTCTCCCTAGCCAAAAAGCCAGGCAGCTGCAGAGCAGTGGAGGGTGGGTTGGATGGCAGCAGTGGGTAAGCAGAAGCTGGATGCAAACAGCACTGCTCTTAATCAGGTACCTAAAGTGAAAGCTGAGCACCTGCCTTACCAAAATGGAGGCCAGATGAATCCACCTAACCAAAATGCTTCAAAAACATCTGTTTTGTGGCTGCAAAACCCTCAATATAATTGGAAACATTTAACTCTGAGGGTTTCAGACCACAAAGCAATGACCGCAATTCTTTCATGCTGCTCATTAAGAAATCCTATTCAACAGGGAGACAAGAGGCAGCCTGCGACTCCCAACCCCAAAGCCACCTCATCCGACTTCCTCACGACTGCTTCCAAAAAGCAACAAATACCTTCTACTATGATGTTGGCAAGTGCCCAGCAAAGACCTGTGCTGGGAAGCTGGATAAGGGGCTCCGGTGTAAGGATAACGTTGCCTATTGCTGCGGAGTGTCCAAGATGGAAACCAGAGACATCTCCTGTGATGGGTACACGCTCCCCACTAAAGTTGTTGTAGAATGTGGCTGCAAAAAGTGCACTGAGACCAAAATAACAGTTCGAGGCAGGGCCACAGCAGCAGATAACGGAGAGCCACTGAGGTTTGGCCACATCTACATGGGCAACAAGAGAGTGAGCATGACCGGCTACAAGGGAACCTTCTCGGTCCATGTCCCAGCAGACACGGAGAGACTGGTTCTAACTTTCGTTGATCGGCTGCAGAAGTTTGTGAACACAACAAAGGTTCTGCCCTTCAAGGAGAATGGAGGGGCTGTGTTTCATGAGATCAAGCTGCTAAGAAAGAAGCCCCCTGTTACACTGGAATCCACTGAAACCAACGTGATCTCTTTGGGAGAAATGGAAGAAGATGATCCAATTGCCGAATTAGAAATTCCTCCCAATGCATTTTATAGGAAAAACGGAGAAGCCTACAGAGGCAAAGTGAAAGCCAGCGTGACATTTCTGGACCCAAGAAACATCTCAACAGCTCCTGTGACACAAAGCGACCTGAACTTTGTAGATGAGGAAGGAGATGTATTTCCACTCCGCACCTATGGCATGTTTTCCGTGGACTTCACTGATGAAAAGGGCACTGAGTCTCTTAATGTAGAGGAGGTGAAAGTTCATTTGGATGCTGCTCAGGTGAAGATGCCAGAGCACCTGCAAGAGATGAAGCTTTGGTCCCTGAACCCAGAGACAGGATTATGGGAGGAAGAAGGGGACTTCAACCTGGAGAAAAGCAGACGGCACAAAAGGGAGGAGAGAACGTTTTTGGTTGGGAACATGGAGATCAAGGAAAGGCGACTGTTTAACCTGGATGTCCCAGAGAGCAGACGGTGCTATGTCAAAGTCCGAGCCTACAGAAGTGAGAGGTTCCTGCAAAGTGAGCAGATCCAAGGGGTTGTGATTTCTATTATAAACACAGAGCCAGAACCAGGGTTCTCCTCCAACCCCAGAGCATGGGGCCGTTTCGACAGCGTGGTCACTGGTTCCAATGGTGCCTGCGTGCCTGCCTTCTGTGACGAGCAGAACCCCGAGGCCTATGGAGCTTATATCTTGGCGAGCATGGGGGGTGAAGAGCTTGAAGCTGTCCCCTCTGCTCCCAAACTCAACCCTAATGCTGTTGGGGTCCCACAGCCATATCTCAACAAGCTCAACTACAGAAGAACAGACCACGAAGACTCCAACACTAAGAAAACAGCCTTCAGTATTAACATGGCCAAGCCAAGCCCTAATTCCCCAGAGGAGAGCAACGGCCCTATTTATGCCTATGAAAACCTAAAAGAATGCGAGGAAGCTCCACACAGTGCTCCTCACTTCAGGTTTTACAGGATAGAGGGAGACAGATATGACTACAACACTGTTCCCTTCAGTGAAGACGACCTCATGAGCTGGACCGACGACTACCTGGCGTGGTGGCCCAAGCCTATGGAATTTAGAGCCTGCTACATTAAAGTAAAAATAAATGGACCCCAAGAGGTGAACATAAGATCTCGGAACATGGGTGGGACGCACCCGCGTACCATTGGGAAGCTCTACGGCATCAGGGACGTCCGCAGCATTCGGAGCTCGGAGCAGCGGGATGTGTCGGCAGCGTGCCTGGAGTTCAAATGCAGTGGCATGCTCTTTGACCAGGACCGTGTGGACCGCACGCTGGTCAAAGTGGTGCCTCAAGGCAGCTGCCGCAGAGAGAGTGTCAACAGCATGCTCCATGAGTACCTGGTGAACCACCTCCCCATGGCTACCAACAACGACACCAGTGAGTACACCATGCTGGCTCCTCTTGACCCACTGGGACACAACTATGGCATCTACACCGTCACCGACCAAGACCCGAGGATCGCCAAGGAAATCGCCTTGGGTAGGTGCTTCGATGGCTCATCTGATGGCACCTCCCGAACCATGAAGAGTGATGTTGGCATCGGGTTGACTTTTACCTGTTCGGAGAGGAGTGCAGCAGAGCAAAGCATCTTCGAGTCTCAGAGGAACTCGGGCCAGCAGTCCATCCTGGTTCTGCCAGGGGAGAGCCCCGCGTACCGAAGACAGCCGGCAGGCCGCCGAATCCCACAGAGCAGGATCCCGATGAGAGGTCAACGTCCTTCTGGATACTAGAGCTGTAAAGGAGCCTTGGTAAAGTTGTTCACACTTGATTAAGTATAATTTGAAGTAAAACCTACCTGCTAACAACAGAACCCAAAGCTGGTAGGTGTCATTGTTTTTTAGACATAATGAAGGTGCACTTTTTTCCTCTACCAGAAAGACATAAGGCAAAAATTGGGGGCCAGTAGCTGTAGTGAGTTTGTGTCTTATTAAATGCATCCATAAAAATCTTCTTTCTGCCTGACATTAAACAGCTTCATCTGATAGCCTAAAGGGAAGACTAAACACATGATTCAATTAAGTCATGTACATAAAACACCCTTCTGTTCTGCATCTGCAGACTTTGCCAGCCCAAGTACCTGTACAGTAGTTGGTAACACGAAAAGGAATAAACTGATTTCCTCATGCTGAATTCAACTGCGAGGTTTTGTACTTGAAATGTAAGTATTTTATTTATTTCTAGCTTATTTTAGAATGACTGTATTCCAGCTGCATTTCTAAGAACTCACATGCTCAACAGCACGGAGAAGCCATGAGGATTTGTAGGCTCAACATGGATAAAACTAGTTTTCTCTTGCTTCTTGCATTATCTGACAAGAAAATCCATGCTTTAATGATAGGGTAGGTTAATAAAAAGAGTCATTTTATAACTTTGACAATGCTGTGTTGCTTTTGTGTTTGAAATGCCTGGCCACAACCAAAGAATAACCTCAGAACCTTTCCGTTCACAAACAGGTCATGGCTTTATCACTGAAAGGCTGACCCTGAATATGGGTGAGGGGTTTGGTGGGTAGCTGGTGATTTCCCAGGTCCAGGGCTTGGCCATGGTGTGCTGCAGTCAAGGAATATGTGCCCAGCTTGAAATATGGATCCAGAAACAGTGCTGAGAAGCCGAGCAGCAGGTCTGGGCAAGGGATGAGGCAGCAGCAGGGCCCCCAGAGTGGGACAAGATGGGGAGAAAAGTGGGTTTTGAGGAGTATAGGAAACCAGGCAATGTAAAGCAGGGCTGGACAGTGCAGAGACAAGGATAAGATAGGCTTCCCTCCACATTCAGCAGCAGCGAGCACGACACTGCTGGGCATGAAACTGCTCTTAGCTGAAGGAACAGATGGCCACAAAAGGGGTCAGGCAGACACTGATCCATCTCCAAGTGGCTGATTAAGTTGCCCTATCAACACCCCACTACTTTTAGAACAGAATCAAGCACCTCAGCAGCACAGAAGACATTCTATATTTACACCCCAACACAGCAATAAATTTTTGGGGTGCAGGCAAGCCTCCAACACCAAAGTTTCCACATAGAGAGATCACAGACAGGTGGGCAGTGCTGCTACATGAAAACTGGAGTTCAAGCACACACTCAAGCGTGGATTTCCCTTTCCTACCCAACGCCCTCCTGTGGATATGAAGTCAGTTCGAGGTCTATGCTGTCTTGCCTACAAGCCCATCGAGGGCATGGGGCACCTTTCAATAGTATTTGGCAAGCTTCAGAACAGGTTCTCAGGTCTGACACAGGGCATCCCAGCATTAAAGGCAGAGCTGTGCAGGACTGATCAGCTCTGCAGCCAAAATCATGTGTAAAAAGGTCAAAAAGCACACCTTAATAATGCATGTTTTGATGCAAATTGACAGTTATCAAAAAGAAGCAGAACAGGAAGAGCTGTGGAATACTCTGGCACATACTCTTCATACCAATGAATTTAGACTCTGTTTTCTTTTGTGTCTAGTCTGCTGCAAGGGCTTGGCACGAGCTTGGGCCAAGGCAGCCAGTGAGGAGCATCAGCTTGGACCTTCCCACAGAGCTCTTGGCTTGCACTGCAGACTCGCAGAGAAATGTCTCTTCCCTCTGCAGATAGCCAGCCAAATCCCAAACTTAGTTTCATCACTTTGAGGGTGAAGTAACACAAATGACTTCTACAGACCAATCCAGGAGATAGATGGATGAAAGCAGGCTCAAGATGTGATCCCTGTGGTGCGTGTGGGCTCGCCAAAGTCAAACACAGCAGACAATAGGGCTCTTCCTTTTGGGAAGAAATGTCTGTTTGACAGCAATGAAATGGTCACAGCTCTACAGCCTGAAACAGCAAAAAACTCTCCAAGTTTCCCCAAACTGTCCCCCTCGGCAGCTTAATTCTGACTTGGAGGAACAAACTCACTCTGCACTCCCCGAGCCCCTGAGCTCTCAAGAGTAGCCTGCTGGCAGAGCACACTGGATAAAGAGAGGACAGAGAGCTTTCAAACACGGGTGCTTAAACACTGTCAACAGAAAACAACCTTGCCCCAACAACCACAACTTAATGCTAACTTTGTCATTACTGATGAGCCACCACACTCCATACATTAAGAAAGTTTAGATAGGAGAAAAGCTACAACAGGTCCTGGCATCCACCACTCACACAAGTTTTATGCTATAGTTCAATGTCAGTTCTGACTTCTCCAGCTTGTGCTTATGGTCAGTGGACAGCAATGTCCTTCCTGCGGCCTGAAACCTAACCCACACTCCCACATATCAAAGGAGAGCATCAGCTACAGGAATGCTCGAAGGCTTCCACTCACCTCCTCCCTCGGCCTTAGCCTTTGGACCACCAACCTTGAGAAACAGGATGAAGCAGGAGACCTGGCTCCTAAACGTCGGCAGGTTTGTGGCTAATGGCAAAGCATCGTCCATTAAGGTCATTCAGCTTCCAACCATCGGATAAATCTGGTGACCTATCTCTCCTCCTGCTTTTAAGAAAGGGAAAAAGCTATCAGGCTGTCAGGAGCTAGGATAAACAAAAGGACTAGACTCAACCTTCAAATTATCCAGGGATTTTGCAATCGACTATTTAAAAGCCTCCAGTACTCCTGTGATGAATCACTTACACTTTGGGTTTATTTGCAATTTATTCAGCAGATATCTGAAATAAAGAGGTTTCCTAGGAAGCAGGGGGAGCAGTGAGATTTCAGCTCATGAAACAGATGCATCTAACAGCGAGTCACCAGCATCCTAAGAAATATCACTCCAACATTTATTTGAAATCCAAGATGAAATCATCTCTATCCAACACCAGAACCCTTCTGGTGCCCAAATGTTTTGCAGTTTTACCAGTAATTTGGCTTCAGTGATCTTAAACTGAGCCGTAGTGGATGCTGGTCTATGAATACCTCTGCTACTTTCCCTCTCATGGCAAAAGGAGAACTGCTTTATTTTGGTAGTATCACTTTCCAATTGCTAAGGCGGCTGTACTTGACCCCAGCAGTGGTACTGGGGATTGAATCACCATGTCTATGTTCTGGAGTCAACCCTGACATGCTATTCCACACCTCATCAGTGAATGCCCCATTTTTGTTTTGTCTGTTCTGCAAAAATAATCAGATTTTCATTACTTACTGAGTTAAATCCCTACAGAGCTAGGTGAGAGCAAAGTTTCCAAAGAGACATTTTGGCTAACAGCTGCATGGGGAACTCCAATTCCCTTTAAAGCTTCTCTACCAGGCCAAAAATAGCATGCCAAAGATTTCCTCCATGAAAAAATAATCTTGCCCTTTTTTCCTCCACAAAACAACTGGGTTGAAGTTGTGCATACACAGAGCTAGGGCACTAACTGTTAAGCAAGAACTGTTAAATCTTCTCTAACTTCTTGCATAGAAAGCAATTCTAAGAAGCCTTAAAGGAAACTGCATAGATCAAAAGATTAATTTACAAGTATAGGTATTCTGGCTACACTATGGTTTAGACATTACTTGATATTAAACAACTAACTGAAGACATTCTGTACCAGATTTTCTCCATGTTCTGTCCAGCTGACCTTGGTTTTCCTCTGAAAGAGATGCAGTGAGCACCATCTACAGGGTTTTTGAGCACATCCACCTCAAACTCCACCAAAGACACAGGGAAGCTCTCCCCTGTTGCTTTATGCTTTAGTTAGAACTGAAATAAGCACCTGCCAGCAATGACTAACAGCAACAGATCTCACATGAGGCACAATGTCAGCGAGAATATACAAACTGCCCTACATGTTCTCTCTGATGCTAATATCTAACGCAGACACTGCTGGATGGAAGCTGATAATTCCAACTAGGAGCATTAATAACAGCCAGCAGGAACGCTACTTTGCTCCATGCTGTTTTGGAGGTGCAAAGGATAGACACAAAACTCTTCTTTATGATAGCAGAGCAGGCTCAAATAAGCAAGGAGTTAAAGAACTGTCAAAAGAATTTTCCTCAAGTCATTCTTAGGAACTAAAAGGTTAATTTAACAGTTTGGTCACCTAAAAACTTTCAACCTTAAATTGCCTGAATTTTCAATACTGTATTTTTTTTCTGTGCAGTCACATCTCACTGATCATTTTACTCTGGTCATAACAAACCAGAATTCATTTTCCAGTGCCTGGGGACCTGGACATCAGAAAAGCAGGTCCACCCATGCTAACAGATAATTACAATACTTCTCGTAAGTCCAAAATTCTTTATCATTTGTGCTTAAATTGTCTATATTATATATATATACATAAATCTATAAATTTATAAATTTTTGGTGTGGGTGGGTTGTGGGTTTTTTTGTATACTCATTTTTCTTCTAATTCAACTTCTGATGCAACCCATGCCTGAGGACAGACCCCTACCACTACAGCTGATTAGTGTCAAAAACCTCACTGTCTATGGAGAAGAGAGTGTACAGAAAATGTTCTTATCCTCAGCAAACACTGAATATTTGAATCCCAGTGATGCCTACGAGTGCTCCTTAAAAATAACTGGTGAAAAATTCCCGAAGGCTTCAGTGGGTAAATCACAAGGCAAGCAGCCATACAGCTGAGCCAGTGATGAACAGAACCCAGAAAACACCCAAATCCATCATACACACAAAAAAAACACCCACCCACCATCCCTTCCATTGGCATAAGGTGATAACTAACCTTTCATTTGAACAGAGTAAAGGGAAAATGACTTCACACCTTTTATATGCAAGTGGTAGCTGGGAGCAAACAACAAAAATACATCATTTGCTTGGTAACTAACTTGCCAGGTTTATAACTTCTGCAGCACAAATTCCATCCTTGAGTGTGCAGAGACAAATGGAATTCTCCACAGGAGCCCAACTTCCACCTTGCTGTTGTTTCCATGTTTTAGCTCTGATTCATAGGCTTGGATTTCTTGGAGGATCGTGTGTTCTGGAAGACCTGTCAGAGGCAGATTAATTGCTGGACCAATGTCAATTAAAGATAAATACTGCAGCATCTGCTTTCACAGATGCTTCTTCAGAAACATTTTAATCCATGTAATAAAACACATTTTTATGGAGCTTTTGCTTGCTTTCATCCAGCAAGTCACACTCCAGCACATCAAGCTCCTATGAATTCAACACCCGACTTAAGCTTTCAGTTCCAGACATGGCTAGGTTAAAGCCATTGCCCCTTGCCCTGTCTATACAGGCCCTCGTCAAAAGCCCCTCTCCAGGTTTCTTGCAGCCCTTTTAGGCACTGGGAACTGTTCTAAGGTCTCCTCCTTAAGAAGCCTTCTCCTCTCCGGGCTCAACCAGCCCAGCTCTCTCAGCCTGGCTCCAGAACAGAGCTGCTCCAGCAGCACCTCCATGGCCTCCACCAGACTCACTCAGCTCCAGATCCTTCTCATGTTTCAGGCCCCAGAGCTGGATGCTCCCAAGTCTGAACAGCTCCAAAAAAAGCAAAAGTGGGCTTTGCTTTTACTTCAGTAGTATTCAGAAAAAGCAGGAATAAGTGAGCAAACAACACTAGAGCAGCTCCCAGGATGTGGCCAGTCTTTGTTCTGCTGTTATCCTCACAGTGCTACATTACTTCTAAGAGTCATCAGTTCAGGGGTTCTTCACATGAAATGCTCCTTCTTATACATGCCATTAACTAAAGGCAGGTTGAGGAAAAGTTTGGATTAGATGAACAACTTCTCTTCAGGTAAACACCTCTTCTATCAAAGTATGACAGTAGAACATAAATTTTAATGGAGGGATGGCACACAAATATTAACTGGGCTGTATTCTAAGATACAAGAACACAAAGAGGAGAAGGAAAAGATGGCAAATGATACAATTAAGTAGGAAATATAAGTAATCAATCAGAAAAGCTAAATATACCAAAGAAAATGATCTACTGAGAAGGTGAATTATAAGTTTTTAGAAACAGAATGAAAGAGATTAAAACAAGAAAACTACCAGGGACAGTAAAAAATTCTCTAGATGTTCCCAATTAAGGCTTGTTATTCAACTCAATGCAAGGATAACAAGGCAAGAAAATCAAATTAGATAACCTAAGAGTCTCATTAAGCACTGATCTGAATTCCAGAGCAGCACAGGATTTTAGTATTGCCAGATTGAAGTAACTGTGCACAATTTACACCTGAAAAAGGCCCTCAAAGAGAAACTGAAAACCTTGTATAAAAATAAATTTATTGCTCAATAGTGGAAACAGGGATTTATTCACTAACTTCAACACTCACAGAGATTCTCTTTCTTTATGGAGGAAACAGAAATAGGTATCTTCAGGAGCTCACAATGAAAACATGCTGACGACAGCAAGATCATACACTTCTGGAGGAAAACTTAAAGTTCAATAATGCTGAACATTATAGGTAGGCACTGAAATATTTTATATTACTATTAGCTTACAGACATCATCTCCCACATTTTAAAATACATCTATTGTTTTATATTCTGTGACATTTCCCTCTTTTTCTGAGTCTTTTTTGCCATGCTAAGTTTGAGTGTTTGAAATCTGCATTCCTGATGAACTGCTCTTGACTTCTGCTGGAACCAAGAGTGCATATATCCATTGTAGAAGTCAACTGCTGTAAGCTTCTTCTTTAATATGACTGCTTTGATTCCAACCCAGCCTTCCTAAAAGTAAAAACAAACAAATGGCAGCAAGCTTCTTTCGTGGTTTTAAATTATCTTTAGCTCTCACTAGGCTGACCTGCAGCATACATTGTATTTAATGTCATCGTGTCTACACTACAAGTCAAATTCTTGCCTGTTAGTGGAAATCAGAAGTTCTCCAAGATACCAAATAAGACAACTCATGCTAACCTAAACTAGTTCAGTGAGTATCAATGGACAATTAAGAAAAAATTATGGAACACACAAATACTGAAAACTTTGTCCTTAGGGCAGTGAACATAAAACAAATGGGAAGAACCCACCTTGCAACGAGCTATCAGCATTTGGGATGCTTTATGATATAGGAG
>JAVHNF010069954.1:4107-15819 GCA_034783455.1 Micropsitta finschii | reverse complement strand
ATCCTGAACTCCTTGCAGGAGGATCATATTAATTTATTCATTGACTAATTGAATCTCCACAACTTTCCTTAGAAATAAAAGCCCTCAACCTCACCCTCCACCCCCAAACCTCAAATCCATTACCCCTTAGGGCACTGTCTCTAATCACCGTCTGGCCCATAAGAAAATCCTGAACTCCTTGCAGGAGGATCATATTAATTTATTCATGGACTAATTGAATCTCCACAACTTTCCTTAGAAATAAAAGCCCTCAACCTCACCCTCCACCCCCAAACCTCAATGACCCTTGGCCCCGAAAAGCCACAGTATGAATGGTAGTATCAATGGTCACATAATCCCTTTATTGCAACTTGCAGCTAGATAAGACATCTTTCATGCACATGATCTTCAGAGTAAAGGGTTACCATTATTATCTACTGACTTACTAAAATTCTGAATTTTTCCACAGCTACTGTGGAAAAATAGAAACTGCTTAAAGGATGTGTCACACCTTCATGCTGCTTTTGAGGAAGGTCTAGTCATGCTATGTCAGTTGCACACATCTACGGTCTTTAGTGCACTGTCAATTACACGAAGCCCAGGGAGATGTTCAAAGACCAGGATATCTGAGCCTCACTTCATATAGAAACAGGGTATACTACCTGTATCACCACAGTCATCATGTGATGGCTATACATTTATAAATAATAGGCAGACGGAATATAAAAATTAAGGTCACCTGGTCACACTGTATTTGAACTAGGCACGTATTTTTAAAGAAAAGGAATTCTAATGGGGGAGGGAATAAAACATGAATAAAGCAAAAATATTTTTTTAAAAAGACAAGAATTTCCCTCTGTTGTCATCATACTACAAACTCGTCTCTATTTTAACAAGAAAGAAGCTGAGAACATATTTTCCTCTTTAAAAGTGTTTGAAAGGATTAAGTAACACTCACTTTTTGATGTTCAATCAGAACTTTTAACACAAGAACTTACATTGAGATCATGCTATACATGATGAATCACACAACATACATCACAAAGCTCTGAAACTGGATGTGTAGGTTGGTCACAACCAGGGTTTAGCAGACCAGTAGCCCAAAATCTTCTTTGCAGCAACTCCTAAAGGTCTTGCAAAACCATACCTACATTCCTTTTTTGGTATATTTGGATCAAAACCTGCATTTGCTACAAACAGAAATCCAAGGCTATGGAAATGTCTATTACATCTGCCCATAAAACTCTCTCTCTCTCTGTAACATACTATTAAAAGTACATGAAGGATGTTCAGATACAAACAAGGTTTCCCGATTCCTTAAGGCAGTGTGAACTCCACACAGCTGCCCTCTTGCACTCATTTTCATTAGCTGAGATAAGCCTAACACATTTTAGATCAGCACTTGTATCTCAGTTCTAAGGGACTGCCATTTGCCATTCAAAATCTGAATTGGAGATTTTCAAAGGCAAAAATAACTCCTGGGCACTTGTCCATTACCAACTTCTCCCACCAAATCTGTATGTGAATCACAAGAACAAACACATTCTTCCACATTCAGACAGATTTGCAAAGCTGAAAGTCTTTCAGAAAATTGGAACGTTGTAGGCAAAACACAAAATTGGCAGAGCTGCTCAAAGGAATTTGCAGTTTGCCTATGATTACTTCATTTAACATTACAATGATTCCATGACAGTCAAACATCAGGCGCTCAATCTTTAAAATTCAAATTATGCAAAATGATAATTTCTAGGAAGTCGGACACTTATCAGAACTGCTGAACTAAAATCTCCTAACTGCATTACTTACTACAGGATTGGTAACATTTTTGCTGTTGTTGAACTGAAGTAACTTACAGGAAGCTTCAACACTGAGCTATGTAAGATATTCAACTCATGCCAGGAAAATTTTGTTTCGTAATATTGTATGGTCAGCAGAAAGAAAAATCATAACTCCGGTAAAATTAAAAATCTCAAGATGAGGTTTCCAAAATGAGATTATTCTGGCAAACATCCTTCTCATAGTTTTTTACCCGTGTTAACTCATTCACCAGTTATCAGCGTTTTCTCATCTGTTTCAACACAAAGCAAAAACCAGAAAAGACCTCTTAAAAAAAAAGTTAAAAATACACAAGTATTTTCCAGTTAGCTCTCTTGCCATTAAGTGTGTGAAGAGCTGAAGCCCTCCGCCACCGAGAACCCTTAACGAACATTCACAGAGCTGCAAACCCTCAGTCATGACTAACCCAAAAGAGCAGACCGTTGTAAAATGTTAAAGAACTATAAGTAGACGGAGAATTTATAGCTTCATTATGTCACTAGTTACAGACGCACTTGTTATTTTTAAGAAACTTGAATGAGAGCCTCTCGACGGAAAAGAACATGAAAGAAAAGGAACACGATGATCCCCCACCACCGCGAATAAAGCGACAAACACAGCAGATGCCAGTGGGGACCGCAAACCCGGTGCCAGGCCCGGGGGCTGACGGGTCACTCGGCCCCGCCGGCGGCCGCAGACCTACCCCGGCAGCCGCGCTGGACGCCGACGGGATGGGCAGCAGTTTCTCTCTCTCTTTCTCTTTCTCCCCTTCTTCCTCCTGTTCCTCCGCACCCCCGCCGCCCTCCTCGGCTGACGGGGGCTCCGCGCTGCCCTGGTTCAGCTCCGCTCCCGGCTGTAGCTCCGCTCCCGGGTCGGGGGGTAGGTCGGCGGCAGCCGTGGCCGCCGGCGGGCTCTGCAGCGACATGACCCCGCTGCCCTCTGCTCTCGGCAGCCCCTCAACTCCCGCCGGACACCCGAGCCCTCTTCTTCTTCTTCTTCTTCTTCTTCTTCTTCTTCTTCTTCTCCTCCTCCCTCTGGCCGCCGGCTCCGAGGAGCCCCCGCGGGCGCTCCCAGCACCACCGCTCCGCTCGGCGCGGGGCCGCCGCGGCACTGCAGCAGCCGCGCTGCTCCCGGGCGCTCAGACACCCCCGCGCGGCGGGGCGGAGCGCAGCCCTGCCGCCCCCGCCGCGGCCCGGCGAGGAGAGGGAGCGCGGGAGGGACGCAGCGGAGGCGGCCGGCGCCGCCGGACCGCGCTGCCCTAGCGCCCCCTCAACCACCGCGCCACCTACAGACCGCGGGCTGGAAAAGGGGCCGCCGCCGCCATGTTGTTTATAGGCTGCTCATAGAAACGCGCTTGGCGACCTGGGGCGCCGCGAGGGGGCAGCGGAGGACACGGCTACGGAAACTTCGTAGCGCAGGAAGAGCCGCGGTGCCCGCCGGGCGTACGGCGGCGGTAGCTGAACGCCGAGCTCCGCGCAGCCGCTGCAGCCGCTGCAGCCGCTGCAGCCGCTGCAGCCGGTGCACCGCGGGGCTCGCAGGGGTCGGGGCACTGCTAGGGGCGCCCTGCGGCCCTTACCTCCCGCACCCCGGTAACGGTGCTTCTGTCGGCCGGGATCGGCCGCCTCCCACTGAAGTCGTGCGAACGGACTCCTGCGGGGCGAGGGGGGGCATGGCAACAAGTAAATACAAGAGTAATAAATAGAAAACGGCTGTGAAAGGACTCCGGTGTGGACACCGGCAGGGCACTCCCGCTCCTCTTTCACACGGCCACGGTTGTGTTGCACCGCTGTCAGGGACTCCGCCATTAGTGACACCTGACGCTGCCCCATCACCTTGTGGTACCTTCATCACGGCTTCAAGTCATACTCTAACAGGGAAAATACAGACCTGAAGTAAAAAACTTTAGTCCTGCCTGTTCCACTGGCAAAACCAGAGCGGTGCCAGGGCCTGTGCAATGGTGGCAGGTCCTGGCCCTTCATTTGGACAGGTCTTGGGAACCCACTGTTAAGAGGCCAGGCTTGCTGAAGCTTTGCCGTAATATGTTAAAAATTCATCTTCACAAGGTGTGATATATTGAACTGGTTGCAATACAACATCCAGACTAGATGTAATGTAGCATTTGTGGGTACTGACCTACCACTTGGCTGGGTATGTACGGATATGGAAGTCCTTCTGCATGTCAGGGATGCAGTGTTTGTGTATGCTAAACTACAGAAGATTTAAACCCCCTAAACCATTCTCTGCCATATGAAACAAGTTTCTCTCAGACCATTGTGATTTTTGTCTGGAGAAGAATTCCCCTCCCAGATTCAGGATCAAAGCAGTGTGAATAGCATTACAGACCACTTGAAACAAACCTCCAAAATTGTTTTTCAGATAGAGGTAAAGCTGCATGATGGCTTTTCTCAGTATTGGCATTACACAAGTAGGCTCCTGCAGATTGGAGCTGCGGTAAAGATCTCTGTGGTAAAGATCATAAAAGCAAGGGCATAATAGGTACTGCAGAGTTAATCTAACACATAGAAAAATGCTTTCCTTTTTCGAGGGAACTGGCAGACCTGGAGTTTATTAGGTTTCATTAAGAAATCACTTTGTCTTCTTACCAAATTAAATACAAGAGCTGGTTTTCCAAAAAGTTCAGTCCTCACTGTGCTTACTTCTCGGTTGCTCTCAGTGGTTTGCATGAATAAGTGACCTGCTGTACTTAAACAAAGCCCTCCAAACACTCACTCATCTTTTTCCTTTCCATGCCAAGAAATAACATAATGATAGTAATTGCAACGACTTGAGTACAAGCAGCTATACATGTAGTGGCAGTCCCCAACTGGAAGTAATTGGCACAGCTGTTTGGTGGAGCTGTGCCAGTTTGAAACTGTTTGAAGGATCTGCTCCCTTGAGCCTGCAGAGAGAGATGAAGCAAAGGGACAAAAGGAAGTACAAATGTAGGAAGGCAAGTATTCAAATGAATTCATAATGCTGATATTTTATTTTTTATAATTCGAATGAGCAATAAAGGCCGGATTTTTGATAGCATCAAAATGCCTTTCTACCAGGATTATTTCACAAAAACCTAATGCATCATCAAAGACATCAGTTTTTGCTGTCCGTAATGTCCTGTGCTATTTGAAGCAGAAGTACTATGTTGAACTAAACTAATTCAGGTATTTTGACCCATGACAATTATGAAAATAAGCAAAAAAAGTGCTGTTAAAATTTGTTCTTCCTATTTTTATAAGACAGCAAAAAGACGACATACTGAAAGAAGCAAATGTATTTTCCTACTTCTAACAAAGGTAGCATGTCTCTGGTGCCTAGGGTTTGTAGCTAAAAATATTTCAATTTAATTTATAGATCCACAAGGCAGTCAAAGATGTAACCACAGCTGGGAAAGGCATGTCTAAACTGGCTTTCAATCTGCTAGCGCAGCTGGATGCTAGCTGGGTGCAGCATTGCTACATGTAATGAGGCAATGCACATAAACCCTGCAATCATTTGTTGCCAAAGTGATAAACCAGGGTAGCGGGCAATAGAGAAGTCAGAAAAAAAAACCAGGATAAAGATAGTCTGTCTTCTAACAGAAAAGGTTTGTGGGATATACAACATTTTGAAATATTAAACATGCATGCAACTACCATTTTACAAGACTTCACCAGTATTTTTGGCCAGATGGCCTAGGAGCTTTGACAAAGTGCCATGCACACTCAATGTCTTTTTGAAAGTGCAGGCTTTTTGTTTGCATCACCTTTCATAACACTTCCAGTTCTTTCTTCGAGGCTAATAATGCTTTTGCTTACCTCGGTGGTTGCTTTTCCATTTCCAACTGTTACTATATTCCCTACTTTCTCCTTCCAAGGACTCTTTCCTTTATTTTTTGTTTTAATCTCTTCTGAGCTGCTTAAAAATCTTAAATCACATGGTGCCAGCTACTTCACAGTATTTTTTGGTGAGTGGGGGAAAGGTGAAGTTCAACCTGAACCTGTTTCTCATGCTGCCTGGGCCTACACATCCACATGGGTTCCTGGATGAGTTTGCAGCCTGTCCTGGACCCCTCCGCGTCATGTCATGCTACTGGCTCAGATAAGCATAAGTACACCCCTGAATGACTACAGAAGGGGGTGCAGGCAGTACGTGACCCTAAACATGTTTTCTTGTACTTATGGGAGCACAGTTCTGCCTTAGCAGGGTGTTGATCCTTTCAACCAGAACAAAACCTTCCTGACAGCTTATTTTAAAACCATTCACAAATACATTTCTTCTATTCCAAAGAGTTTGAGCTGTCAGGAAGGGGAAGAAGTCAGCAGCACATCTCTGTGCAATGACGTGGCCAGGCACAGACCGCCACTAGGAATGACAGATGGAAACAAACCAAATGCTAACATTTTTTCACAAATGATTAGTAAATGCTTACAAGTAATAGATACACTCACAGAGACTGACATTTGGGAGTGATGCACAAATGAAAAAAAAACCAAAAAGGGCTAAATTCCCTGGCTAATATTTTCATGACAAATAATTGAGTGTACCTCACATGTTCCTCTGCAGTCAGAAGTCAAAATGCAGCCATAGTCAAAATCAGACCTGTTTTAATTCAGTAACATTTAGAGTGATTTTGGCCCATTACAGGTTTTTCTCTGGCCCTCAGATGCTTTACTAGTGATTGCAGCCAAAGAGTGTCAAAGACCCCTGGTGGCAAGTGGCTTTTCAGGAACTGGAATGATCTGTGTCCTAGAGAAAAGGTAGGCTGAATTTCCTTTTCAGTTGATGACACACTTTCATCATGCAGCAACACTGTGTCTCTCTCTTTTATCAAGTAGTACTGTTTCTTTCTCTTTGTACTGTTTGAAGATCTTGTACACTTCCCTGTGCAAAATATTTGGGCCATTTAACGGATGTGTTCTTTGTGAGATGGACCCTCAGTGGGCTCAAGGGGAAGCACAGGATGGCTGAAATGTTGAAAGAACCAGCAATGGCTGGAGACAACTCATTTTCTCTCTATGGGAGAAGGAGAGAGATAGATGGTTGGGAGTTTTCCAATACAACAGGTTTTCAGCAAAACATTTCAATTTCACAGAAAGACCTGATTCACTGAACTAGAAATGTTTTACAAAGAAGCATCTTTTACAGTGACCTTTTAGCAGAACTTAGGCAAGATGCCACTGAAATCCACCTGTTTACTCTTCCAACTCAGTTGGAGAGCTTGCCACACTTGTGAATCAGAGACTGCATGACTTCTGGACTCCCTGGTCAGCTACTACCCAAGCTGCTCTATCCTTCTGTGTGCCACCTGCACACATCACCCATTAGGGAAGGTGGAAATTTATGTCTGCCCACAAGTCATGACTGTCCTGAGAATGCATAGTCTCAGAGCTTGTAAGAGATGACCCCAGCCTTGTTCAACCTCCCCTGTTGGCAGCCACCCAGTTCCCTTGAAGCTGGACTAAGGTATAAATTTTGGGAGTTTTGTCCTAAAGAATCCAAATGATTGTGAATCCACCTACCACTGCTGGCAAGCTAGCCCAATTATGTTTATTATTCTTGCTGGGAATAGGAAATTATGTAAAAGTTGAGCTTGTCTTTCAGTCCTTGTATCAGATGCCTTCATATGGTCCAGAAAATGTCCCTGTTTTCCAGGAGCACATGTGCAAGGTGCACTCAAACTCTCCGAGCTAGGTTCACATTATTTCCCCTATGACTAACATTAGATTAATTAGTCTATAGCTCTCTCTATATAATCTATATATTTGGCTGTCCTCCAGTACTTGGAAAGCCCCATTTTTTAAAGAGTTTATAAACATTTAGAAAAGTGGTTCGAAGGACTCCTCAGCTAATTCACCAGAGGCACTTACATGCAAGTTACTCAGCTGTTGTTTTGTCTTGGCAGATACTCAATTATATCTTTCTCTTTGGCAAATGGTAAACTTTTGATTGAAGGTATATCATCAGCTGGGAAGCATCCTGCTTGGGCATTCCTAGTACAGAGAAGGAAAAGAAAATCAGAGGTTATCAGCAGTTATATCTTATCTGCATCATAATACTTGTACTTTGTGTTCCTTGTCACTGCTGACTGCTGCAATACAGCATCTGTGCCAGGTAACTTAAGAGGCTTATGGACACTGATGCCTAGGCAACAGCTTAATTTTTATGTTAGTAATAAGCTCTTTTTTGTCTGCCTGAATAAGCTTGCCATGGAACAGAAGCTTTGGGTTGAAAGAAATCATTATACTCTAGTTTAGAAACACTGTGGCTATTTTAGTGATGTCCAGAGTGAGGTTATCTGTGATAATGCAGTGTATGCAAAGACTGGAAGACAGACACAGCAAGAGGAAAATTCACCAAGTGGAGAGAATTAACTTAGTGACCAAACAACATTTACTAAGATTTCCATTTCTTCTCTCCAGAAAGTTCATGTTCGTTATTCAATCTTTAAACTTCAGTTAATTTCTCTGAAACTCTTATAAGATATATCAGCAGCATGATCTGCCCCAAGATATAGCAAAGGACAAAAGTTAAGGGTAGGAAATAACCCTCTGTCATGTCTGATCCAGAAATTGTTTTTAAGTGGGGTAGAGGCAGATATTATGTACAGAGTTTTGTCCAGTTTCTATTCAAACTGGAAATAAGAAACAAGTATGCCATGCTAAAGAAAGTTCAAATGAGGAGGCAGTATGTAACTGTCACGATGTAAGTCCAGCCGGTTAAGTACCACAGAGCCACTAGGTCACTCGCTGTCACCTCCCACCCTGCCCCGGGTGCCATGGGGAGAAGACTTGGGGAAAGGTAAAACCTGCCGGTTGAGATAAAAACTGTTCAATAGTTGAAATAAAGTAAATAGTAACAATAATAGGAAATACAGGGGGAGAGGAATAAACCCCAAGAAAACCAGGTCATGCACAATACAACTGCTCATCACCTGCTCATCAATGTCCACCCCATCCCCGAGCAGCAATTGGGCCCTTCCAGGTAACTCCCCCCAGTTTATATACTGGGCACGATGTGCTGTAGTATGGAATACCTCTTTGGCTAGTTTGGGTCAGGTGTCGTCTCTCTGCTTCCTCCTGGCTTCTTGTGCCTCTCTGCACTGGCAGAGCATGAGAGACTGGAAAGTCTTTAAGTAAGCACTACTTAGCAACAACTAAAACATTGGTGTGTTATCAGCATTGTTCTCAGCCGAACACATGTGTGTACCAGCTACTAAGAAACAAAAATTAACTCTATCCCAGCTGAAACCAGGACAATAATGTTTAATTCAGAAAGTTGTTTCTGTACCTGTGTCATCATGTGACCCATAAAATTATAAACCGCTGACAGAATTAACGTTTCTTTTTAGCATGGCTTTTTAATTCTTAAAAAAAAATGCCCAATTGCTTTAAAAAGAGAATGTTATTGAAGTGACAGCGAAGGGTAACGTGTAATTCCAAGATGCTTCTCTTGCGAGGGCAGCGGGAGACTGCTGGCGGCGGCGGTAGCCGGGGCTGCAGCTCCCTCCAGCACCAGCCCGGCACCGCGCACGGGAGCACTCCTGATGCCTAGAGTTCGAAAACTGCTCATTAGCTCAAAGGTATGTTTGACATCGTAGAAATTCGTAGATTTTGAGCTTTAGAGATCATAAATGTGGGATCAGATCTTTTATACAATAATTTGTATGTGCATCCAGGGAACTGCTAGGGCAAATGGCATAGTCAAAATTAATCTCCTGTGTTAGTTTGAGCAGGATTAAGAGCTGGATGTTTGAAGACTGTTGAGAATTTTACATCTTTAATGAAATATGTGGTATCCCCTTTGTATTGTCTAAAGCAGACAGGCATCCGTGTGCTGTGCAGTGTGGATTCCAGTGGAACACCCTGAGCAGCTGGCACATAGCCGCAGACAGGGTACTTCAGTGCAGGTCACACCGGTGTACTCCCCAAGGGACTTCTGAAAAAAATGCACCAATGTAAGTAGGATCTGGATATGTCTTATGGGTACTGGCTGGCTTCTTCTGCATAAATACTCATACTCACGCATAACTTGTTCCTTCCTAAACTATTCTAGTAAAACCTTGTCCGACATAGAGCACAAAAACCTCCACGTAGTATGTGTGGAACAAAAAGACTGATGCAAACACAACTAATGTCATGGTGGCTCAATTGTCTTAATAAATGAACAAATAATGCTGTTTTGTCATCTTCGTAGGAAATGTTCACCAGGTGTTTCATAATAACATTTTCTGCCCTTGCCCCACACAGAATCCCTGCATAAAAAAAAAATACCCACCACAGTGTTTGACTCTAGTGCTGGAGACTTTATAAAAAGCATAGCATTGGTCTAGATAATAGGATTGGTATGTCTGTATTCTTCCTGAATAATTCCCTTTTAAGATGTTTTCCTTTTGTAGTTTTCTTGCACAAAGGACCCTCACCTCTATGTAATCTCTAATAAAGTCATGCTCACTGGAGTCCCTGACACACATAGGCAGCAGAGAATCCTATAGTTACAAAATACTTCTCATAAAGAAGTAAGAGATATTAAAACAGCTGTACCAGGTCCCTGTATAAATTACTGCAATCGTTTAAAGTGAAAACTCTGTCTACTGACAATAAATCTGGAAGCATTTTTAGTGAGACTGCCTTCTGCTCTTGGCTTTGTTGTCCAGTGCTGGTAGCATGAGCAGGACATCGCTTTCCTTTTCATTCTGACGGACAAAATAGGCTCATCCTGGTCTTCTACCCTGCACTGCTCCACCTGACCCCTCTGGAAAAAGAAGAGGGGCAGAGGAAAACTTTGCAGAGCTTGCTGTGAACCTTCTGTCCGCAGAAGAAGCATTAAGATGTGCGTAGACCCTTCCCATACTGCAAAACCTGAATAGGGATGATCAGGCATGCCCACTGTGGCAGGGTGCAGAGGCGCAGGGTGCAGGGTGCGAGAGACCTGCTTCCTCCAAAGGGCTGAGCTGGTGCTTATAGCACAGTCTTCCACATTTTCAGCTGATATTGTGGAATTTGCTGTTATTGAGTATTGAGGTGTCCGATTTGCTGAAGAAAAGCTTTACAGGAGTACAGGCTCCTTCCTGAGACACTGGTGCCAAGTTATAATGTCATTTGTATTCAGCCAAGTAGTTCTATTTATAATAACCTTTCAAGTGACCCAATCGTACACTTGGAAAAGCACTTCTAAAGAAGGAGATTACTTTCTATCTTTCCAGGGTATGAAGTAGTGTACTATATAAATACTGCAGCTTAACTACTGTCTATTCTGAATGTCAGTTAGGATCAGGTAGTGTTTATACACTTCTAAATTTTAGCAGTTTTTATTCAGGACTTTTCAAATTTGCATCAAGCTGAAACTTGGCATATAAACTGTCAGCACAGATGCTAGTTTTATTCCAAAAATAGACTAAGTTAAAGCTTTTTAAGGTGTCAAATGGATTATTTATGCAGTGGTTGCAGATGCTTTAGTTTTCTGGCTCTTTCAACTATACAAAAGCTTACTGTGTCATCTCCCTCCCTCTTCCATTCTCCAACATAACAGTTCTGAACAGTGAGGAATCAGAAGACAAGTAATGACACTGGAGGAGTAATCCAGAGATGGTGTGCCCTGGAAACAGGCATAAGTAGCAGTCTTTTTTGGTGAAACAAAACTATCCTCTTTGAGACACCATAAAGAAAAAAAAAAATCAGAAGAGACCTGAAGTGTTACGACACAAATGATATTGTTTGACAGCACCGTGAAAGGAAAGACAAAATCCTTGGTACTGTGGTGGTTTCCTGTCAATCCCATTTAGACAAGCAAGAACCTTTTCCCAGGTATTATTGCAGAAGACAGCTCTAAAGCCACCATGATATTTATTGAGTATGTCTGTTAAAGTCTAAGGCACCATAATTCAGAAAACTTATCTTCAGAACATTGTTTGAATCGTAAAAATTTGCCCTCATAGAATAA
>JAVHNF010069952.1:0-11429 GCA_034783455.1 Micropsitta finschii | reverse complement strand
AAAGTATTATGACTAGGTGCTAATCACAACTCAGTATTCAGAAGTCTCATGTGAAATTTGCAAATCATCTCAAGCCCATTTTAGAGTGTTTGAAGCTATTTCCTTATACATCATTAACCATTAAGTGAAAATTGAGTTGCTCACTTAATAGGACTACTATTCATAACTCCTTTAGTAGTTAGAAAAGTTTAGTGGTGAAATTTTCATCCCATAGTCATCAATAGTAACTGGGCATTGGTGTCATCATTGTTGGAAGTGACTTAGAAGCTTCTACAGCAGTATGGATAGCAGTGTGCTGAATGCATACTAAACATTAATTTTTTAAATGATGGAAGTTTTTCCATTAATTATTTAATCCCTTCAAGACTCTTACTCTTGTCTCATTTTGGACTTTAGTTTACTAATTTATACATTTTCAGATTTTCCAAATAATCTATTTCTTACTTAATTACAGTGATAAAGTTTTGTTACAGTATCTATGAAAATTATCTCACTTCAGCTTAATAGGGGTTTTAAATAATGATTACATCTGCATTCTTACATGGAAGAAATAGTTTTACATTCAAAGCAACTATTTCTATTTCTTCTTTGTAATCTGTAATAGCAGTTATAAAAACTATTATAGAACTTCTTCCTCCAGTTTCTTAAAGGAACATTAATCCTTAGGAAGAAGAATCATAGAATCATTTAAAAATCATTATCAAAAAAACAAACAAACAATCAAACAAACAAACCCAAAACAACAGTTTACTTAATTTGTGCCTCTACTGTATTTTTTCTTGCTAATTTATAAAATTTATTAATATTAGAAATACTCAAACTTTCTCCAGTTATAGAAAATAAAATGTTGAAATATTTGTAGTCACTATACAAATTATTTCATTTGTTAATATTATAAAAATGTGAATGTTAGTATACATATACATGCAGTTTAAATCAAAGTATACAAATAACTGATTAGGGGTGGGTAGTAGAAAATATGAAGCTGGACTGTTCTCAGTGGTGTCCTCTCAAGTGAGGTGAAAACACATGTCTGACACCAGAAGGGATGAAAAGTCAGCAAACAAAGGCAGCTAAGTGAGTCTGATGGCCCTGTTCTCTCTCTGGTCATCCCTTGTCAGTGAAAGATACATCTGAATTAGAAATGACTAATGGAGATTGTTAGAAGTGTGGGAAAAATCAATAGCAACATATATTAAAAATCTTCAGATTCCTGAAGTACAGAGAAGATGACATGCAGAAGGTATGGGAAAGGTAAATAGATATAGTGTGCCGTGGACACCTCTATCCATATGAATGAAGTCTCCACTGACTGCAGAAACAGCCTAGGAGGATCTTCTCCTGTGCAGATATCTGGATTGTTGCCACCCAAATAAATCAAAGTGAGATCCTTCTCCTCTAATTTTAAACTGCAGATGTAACTTAATGAAAAGGTTAGTTCAGGCTGCTTAATCAGTAGGATTCAAAAATAGCTGTGATTGTCATCATCAAACCCTGTGGTGAGGCCTTGCTTCATCTCACTTATCAACATAAACTGCTAATTGCAACTAGTAATCTATAGATATTTTATAGTTGATGGGAAGGGGAGAGAATCAAACAGGCTCAATGTCTTATGCCAAGGGCTGTCTGCCATCTTCCTGTCTCCAGGAGTGGGCAAACCCAGTTCTACCCAGAGGAAACATGCTGAACACTCTGTTGCTATGTGATGGCTAGAACTACAAACTGTCACAGATGAAGGACCACTGCACTGAAGAGTATATATATATATTTATATATATGTATATATATATATCTTATATAATGGCAAAATGTTTGACGTGAGGTGTGGGGGTTTTATTTCCTAATTTTTTTTGGCCTGCTGGGAAACAGCAAATGGAATCCTAGTGGCTGCTGAAACATGTTTCTGCTAAAGCCCACCTAACTGTGGTAACGGCATGGGGCAGTGATCTTTTTCAGTAATTTGCAGCATGGATATTGATTCATCCTTTGGTCAAGTTTTGTGCCTTTCCCAAAGCTTCAATAGGTCATAATTGCTCCTTTGAGCTGATGATGTACTTTTGTTACACTTCCACTGCATGGTATGCCATGTTGTGCTGAAGGAGGTAAGTTTTGAGGGTGCATCTTCTGTGAGTATTTAAGGGAGAATTCTTCAGTCTTCAGGGAAGAGATGTGCATGTTTGATGTATGGATGTACTGTTTAAAGGCAAGAAACTGTCTCCTGTGATGTTCATTCAGGTAATTTCCAACTGAAGACAAGTAAAAACTCCTGATTTGGGTTAGCAAACTCTCAGTTGTGGTCTATGTCACTGGCCAAATAAGCAACAATTGAATAGCCAGATGAGAAAGAGAAGTTCATGAGCAGTATAGGGGTACCAATACTGGTACAGTGTATGTGGCACAATTGGTGTTAAATGAAATACTACTACTAATAATAATAACAGGGAAAACAAACACAAAAGAGAACTTGGACTTTAAATATGAAGCAAAGGTATGAATACAGATTAGGACACTCTTCAACTTAAATCGAGAGCTGTATTTTTAAATTCAAAGTTGACAGGTCATTGGTAGGGAAATGTAGCAAGCTGTTATCATACCAGTGTTTAAATTCCTGCTATGCTAAGTGGATCTTTTAGCCCTGTTTAAAAAACTCTTCTTCCTCTTTGATTTTTAGGTGCTTGAAGGCCAAGAGACTTTTGGTATTATCTCATGCTTGCAAGGACAAAGTTAATTTCCAGCTGTTTGTAATGTAATTCGCTTTCTTTGTATTAATCTATTTCAATCAAATTTACAAACTTCCTTTATGAGAAATATTTATGCCTACTCAGAACACATCCTGTTAACATTGATTGCATCTTAATTGAATCCAGATTGAAATACTTCTTTTCTGGGCGTGTTGAAAGGAGAGAAAATAGAGAATGTTCTCCGTAGCGGTATTTAAATATCATTTTAAGTTGTGGTTGTGAGAATGATAACTTTGGAGTTGCTGTCTGTACTGCTTAGGGCAGTGACCAAACTTCTTCCAAAAGTGTGAGTACTTGCCAGCAGTATTATAGGATTGCAGGGTGAAAGGGCATCCAGAGCTCAGTCTTCATGCGATGTGAAAGAATGCTTGCCATTTAATGTTGTTCTAAAAGCTGGCTCAAATTTCTCATTAATTTTTGATTTACAAGCTTCTTTGTTAACCCTCTGTGGTTACAGGTAATGGAGTAGGCTGGTTACAGCAGAGAGGATTTGGGTTCAAGTCTGAGAACACTATCCTTGTGCGACATACCCACCATTACCCTCAGAGTGAGCACTAGGAATTACTTTCTTTGAAGCCCTGGTGCATTGTCCAAAATTTGCCTGGTATATATTCTTCCAGCAAATTGAGAGGTGTGTGATTATTGTTGAGTGTAGAGCACTCTGGAATGAGACATTTACCTGTGTGATTTTCAAACTGGCTGTCAAAAAGAAGTGTCAAAAAGTCAGCAAGGAGGATGCTGTGGAAAGAGCCATATTGCCAAAGTATATTTGGTGATAAGATGATGAAAAGATAGTGGAATTAGAAAAGAAAGAAAAAACAGTGTGTAATATTCCTTTGTGCACCCTGTCTGAGATCTTTGATCCAAATCTACCATAATAAAAGGGGATGATGGGCCTGAAATAACAGGAACGGCTTCAGGCTCTGTATCTCTCTGCCATTGCTGTACTGGAAAAAGTCTGAGAAAGAGCAGGCTGGTAGTCATGCATTTCAGATACTTTAAGCTTCCAGAGAGCAAGGTAAAACTGCCTTCATTTCTCAACCATGTAAAATTGCCATGTGCATTTACTGGCCAGCATGTATTACATGGTGAGTTGATATTACCTAAAGGCTAAATGTGATATGTTTTCATTTAACTGTTTTAATAAATAAAACAAGGGAAGTAACCAGGAGGTAAATGACAAGCTTAGCAGTGCATCTCAGTTTTCATAGATTTTC
Source organism: Micropsitta finschii (assembly GCA_034783455.1). Lineage (NCBI taxonomy): Eukaryota > Metazoa > Chordata > Aves > Psittaciformes > Psittacidae > Micropsitta > Micropsitta finschii. Next base: position 7,471 of record JAVHNF010069952.1, on the reverse strand, counting down.
GTAGCTCCTTTCAATAGTCACTATTTAAGGTGGTTTTAACTTAAACCAAATGCCATTTAAAGTTAGAAGTCTGTAGGGATCTTATGGAATGAATGGTTCTGACAAATGAACAGTTTGAGGGAATTCATCTTTTGTGGAGGAAGTAATTGAAACTTTGGCTTTCTTATTCAGGGATAGGATAGAATTTTATTAACTTCAGGTAGAAAAAACAATGAAAAAGTGCTTTGGGAAGTGAGATTTTATTCTTTTTAGAGCAGCTGAGCAACCAGAGCAAGACCAAATATGCAGATTTTTCTACTAATGCATGAAGTCATAAAAGCTGTGTGTGCTTTGGACATCTAAAATTGCCATTGTAACAGATGCATAAGAAACTTGCTGGGTAGAGAATTAATGGAATTCTTACATCAAGAGCAAATGAGATGACAGTAACAAGGTGGGTTGTTTCTGGTGAAGCCCTAAAGAAAGCACAGATTTATGAGAGGATAATAAGGCAAGAAATAAGCTAGTGTCTCCATAGGCTGCAGTGACATGCCTGAAAAGCAAAAATTGAATGTTTGTGCCCTACCTGCCAGCTGGACCACCTCACAGACTAAGAAGACAGAAGATACAGTAAGTGGGGGCAGGCTGTGGCTAGCCCATGTAGTGCTGGTAAATAGAAGTTCACTGCAATGTGGTGAGCGAGGCTGTGGGCACTGATCTGCATGCCACGCTGCTGCTGCCAAAGGAATTAACGGAGAAAGAGCATCTTTGGAGGTTTACTATTGCATATTTTGTTTGACTTGGTTAAAGTGAGTCAAAAGAAAGTGATCTGCATTGAAAGCAGACTTCAATTGCAACCCCAGCAAACCACACAAACTTCACAGTTTTAATTCTGCCTATGTGGTTTAACATTGAAGCTGTTTATGCTGATGAATTGGTACCTCTGACACATGACAGTAACTGGAAAACACTCCTTTACTGTCAGTAAAATCACCTGTTGGAATTGAGCCATTTCTTGCCTTGAAGAATGACTTGGTATAAGTGCCTTTGGGTGATGTGTGTGTCACGTAGATTAGAATTTGTGTCAGTTTGGTTTGTGCCTTCGTGGAGGTTAATAATTCTGAATTTTTCTTTTCCATATGAACAGGAAATAATGTTTTACTTCGTCTTTTCTGGACAATAGCAATTGATGCTTTTGGATCTAGGTAAACGGCTGAAAAATTTTCATTAACATTTCTCATTTTCCATTTCACCTTAATGATTGCAAAAAAACACATTGCCACTTAGAGATGTCACTTTGCACCAAGCCCAGTGGAGTTCTACCAGATAGTAGAGTGGGGCCCTCCAGCAGGCTTCAGAGTGCTACCACCACCAGATCTTCTTCACTGTATCTTTCTTTTCATTCTTCCTAATAAATGGCCTGGGAGTCATTTAAGTGGATCTGCTACAGCTTTAATTGCATGTATGTAGTTTTCATGGTATATGCCCCCATATATATATATGAGGTAATATCATATCAGTGACTCTGTTCATAATTTAAATGAACATCTGAAGGCATACTCCTTTCTTCAGTTTACTCTGACAGAGTTCACAGATAATGTGATTATCAGCAATAAACTGTATTATTACTTGCTCCATGTGCCATTCAGTCAAATCAGGTCACGTAAATTCATCTGCGTAAATGTTAGTTACTCTCATCGCATTCTTGAATATGCTTTTCAGGCTGCTTCTGAGTTCAGCAAGTTCTTTCAGTTTTGCAGAACTGATCAGGAGCTTTTCTGACAGACTTCTGACTGTGGGATCATTTTTCTGCCCTAATCCCCAAATGTTCATGAGGCAATTAGTTTTTGATGGCACGTTACGAGTACTACTCAACTGCACGGACGTTTTCATTATTCAATATTTATTTGATTTTTTTTTTTTCAGTATTGCATCCAATACCTTGAAAAGTCTGCTTCAGTGTTTTCGACAGTCCTTCTAGCACATTCCATCATTCTCTCAAGTTGACTGCATTGTTCTAAATGATATCTTTATACATGTCTTCCCAAGAACCAGCACCGGGACTTATGAATGTTTAAATTGAAAGACATCTTTTTACTTGCAGCTGTTGCTATTCAGGTGTTCACTTGTGATCTGAACTGGAAATTCTGTCATTAATTCTTTATTAAAGTCACACAGCTGAATTGTTTGGGGGGAGTTAAATGCTCAGTTTGAATATTGTGGTTTCGTTTTGTTTGCCCTTTCCATTAAGATAGTTTTCAGTATTATATTTTCATTAAAAATAGAGAGGTCAGTAGGTGTGGATTGTAAATACTGCAATTAATTAAAATAGCCAGTTATGTGAGAACAGGTGGAGCATGTCAGATCATTACCAGTAGTTCTTACCAAGAGGTCCATGGTTGACAGCCATGAAAAGGCTAGGTAGCAGTCAGGAACTTACTGGATATCTGTGAACCCCAGGTAGGGACTTGCATACCTCTGTTGGGAGGTCATTGTTGTTTCCTGCAGAGGCCCTCTTGCTTGCCACTCCCTCAAACCTAGCACATATTTAGTCCCTAAATCCCACTGATTTGGTTATAACCAAGAATGGTGAAGATGATACCTTAAAATTAAGGCAAGGGAGCTACATAATATCTATATACGTGAATGTATAGCAAAGCTAGGAGTGACACAACCAAATAACCTTTGTATCTTCAGCATAGAAACAGAACAGGCAAGCTATTAGCCTAAGAAAATTTTTTGTTCCTAGCTTGTTTTGCTAGTGTGTGTGTGTGTGTATAGCAATTTCTTCTCCGAAGTTCTTCCTCAAGCTGCTGCCAGGTCGCGGTACTGCAGCTGATGCAGGAATTGACTTGTCCAGTGTGACTGATTCTGTAGGAAAACAGCTCCTTCCTGTCCCCGTACATGCAGGCCACCTCTGCACTGCCTGAACTAGAAGCTAACAGAATAGAAACAAAACAGTGTGGCTGATGGCCATTAAAGATACCTAAAGAGAAATGTGTGTAACACATAAAGACAGTAGAGAGCCACACACCAAAGAAGAAAAATTGTAGGAACCATGGCACTAATCAGAATTTACTCTGAGTTTTGGACCACTATGTAGAAATACTTTTGAGGATAAAACAACAATTCAAAATACTGTTTGTTTCAAGGCTAAACAAGAAGGGTTAGAACGAAGTTAACACTTTATATTGAGTGTGACTCATGCCTGGTCCCTGAGGTTAGTTCTTAATTTCCCATAATGGAGGGTTTTTTTTCTGCAGTCATACTCATCCAAACAAAACACCAGTCAGTTTTTAAGCTATTTATTTTATTGTGAGGATGTACTGGAAATGACAATTCTCTTTATAATAAAAAAGGAGGAGGAGAAAAAAGAAAAAGAAAAGCTAAAGTTTGAATGCCCATGAAGAGTTACTTATAACACTGTTTATTTGTCTATGAAATCAGCTACTGTGCTTCTCAAAAGACACTCCTATTCTCTTGGGATTCTTTGACCTCTTCAAGGATAGTCTTATACAAACTGAGAAAAAAATTAAACAGAGTATCTTTTGTAGCAACATGTCAAAATGGAAAGCAGCATTGAATATTCAATGCTGACTGCACAGTGGTAGGTAAATTCATTTAGATGACATGGTAATGATGCTGTAGAAAAGAGAAATTGGGGGAAGGAGTTAGCCTTGTAAGAATAAAGTTTATAGCTAAGCATATTGTTATGTTTTTCTCTGGGAAAAAATAATGCTCTTCATTTTATAAATTATTTCCATTCATAGGTGATTATTTTATGCACTTGGGAGGTAAGAAAGAGGGGAATAGTACAGTTTATTGATAGTTTACTGTACAACAGTATGGCTTGAGAGAAAGGATTATAGATTTATGATACTGTTACTGTAGTAAATGTCATCAACGCAGAATTTGAGCAGCATATTGTTTCCAACTGACAAACGTATCTGGGTTGCAACCAGCTTCTTCCCTAGGGTTTGCTTTGGGCAGATTCCCCTAGCCTTCCTTCACTTTCCATAGCTGGGCTTGGGTACCTTTGCTGTCTAGATGTCACTGCTCCATGTCCTGCTTTGGTCTTCTAGTGTATTGTAAAAACTGCCTCTGTGCTGGAAAAAGACAAATGGTTTCTTTGCAGTTCAGAGGGAGGATACATTGGCTAAAGATATGATCACTGAATGCCTGATGTGTGTCTCCCTGGGAGCTGCGTGTGGGTGTCAAACAGAGGAAGCTAGTGCCACTGCAAATGCTGTTATTCAATTTAATTTCTCATTCTTTGGAGTCAGACTAGAATAACTCAAAAGATGTAATTTGCAAGTAGCTGTCAGAAATTAACCTGATAAGAAAGGACTGCAGAGAAGTACTTTCTTTGTTATATTAGATAGGTATTCATACCTGTCTGACTTACATATTTAAAAACAAAATGCAAGAGAATTCTAGATTTTAGTTTGTCAAAGCTAGTAGATGTGTACTTGCTTTCCATAATTCATTGTTTAAACCAGAATGTGTAATAATGATGCTGTATCAGGAATCTCATTCCTCCAAACAGCTTTCTACATGGTTTTTTTCTGGTTTGCAGTTTATTAGGGGGTTAAAAAATTAAGGGTTATAAACTGGAAATAAAATATACTAGTCTCAGTCCCCCCTCACCATTCTTTCCTGTGAATGCCACCTCGTAGCTCTGTAGTTCTTGGTCCTTGTGCAGTTACCACATTATAGTTTGAATGAAATTGCTCAAAAGGTTTTAGGGTGACCAAATGTAAAGGCCCTATAAAGATTGTTTTATATTACCACATGAATTATCTGCCTCAGTATATTATTAGCTATTAGAAATAGCTTTATTTAAACATGAAAAAATCCCACACACCAGCCCACAAACAGACAAACAAAGCAACCAACCAAAAAACCCAAAGCCAATAAACCATCAGGTAAATGCAGTAAACATCTTCATCCTTTGAATTTAGAAACATTCATCTGGAGTAACACCTTTGACAGTGTTTTTCAGCATCCTATGCTGTAACAGCTGATTGTTATTTTTGGATTTACATAAGTAGCGGATGTTTATAATTGTTGAAGGGTTTGGCAACTTCTAAGAAAATGTAGTAGCAAAAATATCTTCTGGTATTCTGTGACTTGTTCCAACAAGTGAATAACAGAGACACATTATCAGATGCAACAAAGGGATTTTTCTATCAACACTGTTGCATGTATATTGTTTCCAGTAATTTAGTGGAGTTCAGAGTCAAAATGGATGTTAAAAATCTCTCTCAGGACCTGCACACTATAGACTATAAAATTAACATTTAGCTCTGTATTGCCAGGGTATTATAGTACAGTAAAAACTATGTAATCTGGAAAAAATATCTTTAAGGGATGATACGTATTTATTGTATTGCATTTAATGGCATTGCATTTATTATGTTACACTTATGTTTGGTTAACCTTAGTGATTAATTTCAGTGTTTCATTGCCCCCTCTCTCTTGGTTCCTTAAGGGTATGTTTTTAGTATTCGAACATGGTTTTCATACTGTTCTCCTCTAACTCTACCTTTCATAACTGATACTTCCACCTACTAGCAATGCTCATACAGACAGATTGGGTAAGTTCTTGTTCTTTCCCATAGTCAGACTGATTCAGATCTTCCAATGCATTCTTGTGTAGTATTACTTACGCTACATTATCTATTTTCTTTACTGTATCCTTTCCCATTTATCAGTTTCTTAACAAGCAGAGAGGACAGCCATAGTCACTTTTGCAGTTTGAGGTTAAGCAGTGTTGTGCAGAGTTAAGCTGACATCCCTGTTTCTTGTCTTTTTTATTGGTAACATGTCTATGGAGAGCACAGTTTTGATTTACTATTTGAGAGCGCAGGCAGAATAACTTGTCCACAAGTATTTCTGAATAGTTTTAGAAGCAATGCACACTAAGGAGTGTTTCATTTTGTAACTATGGACTACATCTCCTGGTTTTCAGGTGCTTTCCATTTGTTTCAAGTAGCCTTTAAATACTTTGGGTCTGCTTCCTGTAAAAAAATCTGCAAGCTTAAGTTTTGGTCTAACTAAGGATTCCACCACACAATTGTTTTCAGCTGCTTAGAGAAGTTGCTGTCAAAAACAATCTCTTTGATTTATTAACAGCTCTTCATCACATGTGGCTTAATAGGCTGGATATTTAATAGATTCAGATGGTTTATATTTATAGATGAGCAGAGGTATATTTTTAGGTGAGAAATATTTCCATGTAAGGAAGTGGATTTAGTGCCATGTGAGTTGTTTTCTTTGTAAAAGCTTAATAATTCTGTTTAAAAATGTAGTTATGATATTGAAGGGAATTCACAATAATACCTAAAATTTTTGAGTAGACTTCTAAGTTCACCTTCTTGTTCATAACTTCTGCTTGAGTTAGGTTTGAACAGCTGAAGGATTTTATTTTGCCTGGCCTCTTTTAAACAAACGCAACCATGTCCACATTACTGCTCAATGCCGGCAGCAAAACGGAGACCAAATGCTAGTTGGCAAATGATTCTTCTACCCGAATGAAAAGGTAAAAATGGTGATTAACTGGGCAGAGCTGTCCAAACTAAAATTCAACTGTTGGCAAGCATTGTTTCTTAAATTGTCCTCTTCACTTCTTTGAGCTAGAAATTAAAAATGTTTAGAAAAAGCAACTTTGTCAGTATTATGCATAAAATATCAGCAATCATGAAAGGGTTTGACTAGAAAACGTTAAGATAAACTTCAGTTGCAATTGCAAGTAGAATATGTAGGCAAGCAGGGGACTGGTTCTGTGGTGCTGTTTGCAGCTTCTCTTATAGAGCAACTGTGCTTCCGTCTTAGAGGAAGAACTGATACTGGAGCAGTTTCTGCACTAGTTAATTAATTGCTGTATTTACTTGGACAATAAAAGGGCTGCTCATAGAAGATGTGTGAGACAGAGCTATCTGTTCTGGGTTCAACTATAGCAGTCATTTTTCTCCTTCTTAGTAGCTAGTGCAGTGCTGTGCAGACTCTCAGCCTGGGAACAACACTGATAGCACCAATGTTTTTTAATTGTTGCTAAGTAATGTTTACTGTGACCAAGGACTTTCTGTGTCTCATGCTCTGCCAGGGAGGAGGGGAAGCTGGATGGAAGCAGAGACAGGACACCTGACCCAAACTAACCAAAGGGGTATTCCATACCACAGCACTTCGTGCCCAGTATATAAACTAGGGGGAGTTACCTGGAAGGGGTAGATTGCTGCTTGGGTTGGACTGGGTATCAGTCAGTGGGTGGTGAGCAGTTGTATTCTCTCCCCTTGTTATTTCCCTTATCATTATTATTGGTGGTAGCAGTAGTGGTTGTTTGTTATCCCTTAGTTACCGGACTCTTCTTATCTCAACCCATGGGAGTTACATTCTCTCGATTCTCCTCCCCATCCCTCCGGGAGCAGAGGGAGGAAGAAAGGGGGAGTGAGCAAGCGGCTGCATGGTTCTGAGCTACCGGCTGGGCTTAAAC
>JAVHNF010069950.1:52077-63675 GCA_034783455.1 Micropsitta finschii | reverse complement strand
TGAAAGGTCTATTTTTCTCCCACTAGGGAAAATATTATTATTCCTAATATCATGACTACATCTGTATTCTGAAATTATTCATCCCTGGCTTTCTATATTACCTCTATGTTATCTGTGGGCCAGGTCCTTTCCTGGTACTTACCTGAGTTACTGTGCTGATGGAGCTATACTGATTTATGGTATGCTGAGTCACATTAGCTAAGGACTGAGACAATTCAAAGCTCCTTGGCAGCATAAGCCAGGCCTAATTTTGCTGCCCTGAGGAGGGTACAGAACTACCCCCAGGCAGTTCTATAAGAACTACCCATTTGCAACTTCTGCTGTTACGTGGAAAGTGGTTTCAGGACCTCCTTGCCTTTGGGAGGTCCACTCCTGTCCTTTAGCATGTGCTCTACCACATCTATTTTCACACTTCTCAGTCTTGACACTCCCACACTGTAAATGGTGGTGCTAGGGATGGTCTCTGACTGCTGCTCTATAGTGTCTAGAGTAGACCCCTGCTCCCAGGATGGCATGTATATATGAAGGTTGGCACCTAATTTCTTCCACCATAGCAGAGCAGCTAAAGGTCTGTTCTGACAGTCCAGGCTGTGCACTGCCCTCTCAATCCCAAACCCAAAATGCAATGTAAACTCAATAAGCCAGGGCATCTCTTCATTTATCATCCAGTAAATCACAACAACCAGAATTAATAAATGGTCCACAGCATCTGGACTGTTTATCTGGTTCATTTATCTAGTTCATTGATCTAGTTCTTCCCTTCTTTATTTAAGCAGAAAATAGAGAGGTACAATCATGCAAGCAGTTTTATCCCTTCCCACTGATAACAGGGAACCTCAGTGAGCTCCAAGGAAACCTCTTCTTCCTCAACGGGCCTGGACAGCCTCCAGCACACCTAACAAATGTGCAGCGGCAACTCCAACCAGAGAAACAGTCAAGATGTGTGCGTTTCCGGGTATTTGTTCCTGGGAAAAAAGTTCCCTTATTTCCTGCCATTAAAATGTTAATCATAAAACTGCTGAGGGCCCCTTTCCCCAGGAGGTCACTTGTTCAAACACAGCCAGTGTCAGCAGTCCCTGGCACGCTACCACGAGGCACTGTTTACCCAGCAAGAAACAAATTTGATAGATTTGACCCAGTCACACACTGCAAAACCCATGAGCATGGACTGAGACCAGTCCCTTGCAACAGCAGCACTGCCAGGGAGCTGCAAACACCTCAGGGGGCTTCACATGGGAGGTCTGCCTTTCCTTGGGCAGGGCCGATGAGCAGGTAGCCCAAGGGAGAGACCTAGAACAGTCACCAGCAGGAAGCTTTATGTCTCCAGAGTTGACCGTTTAGTATTAGCTCCAATTCAAGAAGGGAAAAATAGGCCCCGGTGTCCCTATAATTATTTGTTTCAGCCTCATATGGCTAAAGAAGCTAAAACCCCCATGTTAAACATGTTCATGGGCTGAAGGTCATGATGAGAGCATCAGTGATACAGAGGAGACAGACAGATAGACAGATAGATAGATAGATAGATAGATAGAGACACATGTCTTTTTCTCCTATTGTAATTTGGAGATAGAATAAGACTGGAGGGAGGAACACACGTTATCCCTTTTCCTCTGCATGTGTAGTTCTCATTAGGGCCAATTAGGATGATAATCATATCTGAAAGAAGGCTACAAGCCAACCTGTGTGATAAAAGCAGAAATAAACACAGCTCTAGGGAGCTTAGGGAGCAAACTGTTTCCCCAACCAAGCTCATCAAGCTCAGATCTGACTTGATTCAACTGGAAAGGTTATCCCTTTGTGAAGTTATCCAGGAAGGATCCCACCTGGGAGGGGATGAGGTGACAGTGTGGGTCTTCAGGGACTTGCCCAAATAATAGGTCTCAGGATGCAGAAGGAAAGAAATGAATTGCTCTTTCCAGTCTTCGACATACCTAGCATAAGACATCTAAGATTTCTACATTAAGAATCAATATATTGCTTGGGGTGAAGTCAAAAGAGGAAAACCTCATCCAAGTTCAATGAATACAAGCCCTGCACTCAGCTCTCTAATGCCTTTTTCACCCTCCCTCCCCAGAGCAAACTGACGAGTGCAATCCTAATGGGATCGTCTGGGCAAGGTTTCTGCACATCAATGTTTTACCTGTGTTATCCTTGTCTCTGATATCTGTGATGCCTTCCCCATCCCAGCTGCGTCCCAGGTGACTTCGTGCAATTACATTCTAATTGTACCTCACTGGTGCTCTCTCTGGGATGGTACACCACTCTTTAATTTATAAATGTCAATTTGCAAGCACAATACAATGAAAAATTACCCACATCAGACACAGAGCAGTTCCCACTTATGAATAGACAAGAAGGCAACAAAAATAATTAAGTACTTAACAGAGAGAGAAGATGAGGGAATGCAGGCAACCCTATAAAACAACCCTTCCATAATTTACACATGCTTGATTTTGAGCCATCTAAATGGAAAAGGACAGGTAACTGAGTGACAGGTTTAATATTGGACATGATGCTGCACAGTCTGTGCCTGTTTTGGAACCTATTTAATATTTAAATCTCAATTAAACACTAGAACCGACTTGACATTTTAAAACCTAAACAAAACACTTCAAGTGTAGCTCTTTAAAAAGCATCTGTAAAAGTACCTTCTTATTCCATGGACCTGCTCATTCTTTGCATCCCAAATAACATCTCCAGGATGAGAAAAATATAAAATTGAAACACTGGGATTTGTTGATTTTTACCCCATTCTCTTGCACAGTCAGTCCAACTAAGCAAGAGTGCACTGAGTTTTGTCCCTCTTGTATATCATCAGCAGGGCAATTGCAGAGATATCTGAGCTAGTTCTGAACTAGAATAAGATTTGTTCTACAGGAGGAAAAATCAGCTCATACCAAGCTCTGAATCACCAATGCTGCTGCTTTCAAACTATCTTGTCCTTTTATACAGCTGATCCCAAGTGACACAAAATGCGAGAAGAGAGCAGATGCCCGGAGCACTGGTTTGGGAAATGGGAAAGGAGGAGCTGCATGGAGCATCCTTGGTTCATGCAATAAACACAGATCAACAGGACTTGCCCTTTAGCTATCCCAATCTACTGCATGCTAAGTCACAGCACTGGCTGCAGCTGGGCCTCAATCAGGGATTCACCTTTTCCTGAGCTGACAATGTTCCTCCAGTAACGACCCGGCAGGCAACATGGGAAAGAATGTGAAGAGCGCCAAGGAAAAGCACCAGGTACAAGGCAGATTGCTTTAGGTATCAACATTTTCTCTATGGCTCCAACATTATGGATATTACTGCAGCGTGAACGTCCTTTTGCTTCCACCTGGTCAGGCTGGTGCATTCCAAACCCACTCATGCTTCTGAAAGGGCTTTAAAGCTGCAAATCAGGGATGAACAGAAGAAACAACTGAGTCTACCATTTCAAGTCCTTCCAGGTTCTGTCTGTGTGCAAGCAATTCTAATGTGCTCACTGGAAAGTGTGCCTTCCATCCCAGAGTAAGCCAAAGAAACAAGCTCTCTGTCACATAAAAGCAGTGTTCTCATTTATGTCACCCTATGGTCAAGGAAGCCAGCTGCAGTCCTCAGCTCTGATGTGTAAGGTCAGCAGGAGAGCTATTAAATATTTAGAATGGGAAGCTCCAGCATTAATCAGAAGTATACTTCCATGCTGGCAGGTCTTATGGGATCAGCCAATACCTATATACAGCCCTATAAACCTGCCCTGGAGCAGGACGCGACAGCAAAACGAAGTGTCTTCCCCAAATCAAATATTCAGGGCAAAGTTCCTACTTTTGTCAGCTGCAGGAGAGCTGAGTTCAAGTTCCCACACTGATCCATGCTGGGCAAGAGGAGACAAACAGCTTCTTATTTTTCTCGCCCTCTTTCTGTGTGTGATTAGAGACGGGCCCAGGAGACATGGATTTGCTGTTGAAAACCTCCCCTTTGATCAGTTCAGTGAAATGTGGTTAAAACCTCACAGTCTAGTACATCCAATTAGAGATAATCCTTAAATATACTGTTTGCATGAAGATGTGAGCTTTTTCTGATGCCTGGAAGGGGAAAAGGGGGAGTTTCTTGTTTTAGTATCACTGCTTACTCTGCCATATTTCATACCAACAACTGAGGTCACATGCTGCTTTTCCTTCCCTTATTTTCTGAAGGAGCAAGTAGAAAGGACACTTTTAGAACAGAAAAATACCCAAGTAGAACATGGGTCAAATGAAGTTTGATGCCTATTTTTCCCACAGGAAAAATTGCCAAAGAAAAATTAGAGTAAATCCAAGAGGCAAATGTAACACTCTGCATCATGAATTTTTTTCCGGCTACTTTCAAGGCATAATTTCCTCATGCAAAGGGAGAAAGAGAAATAATGTGTCTCACTTTGCTCCATAGGCCTGTCGCTAAGGAATGTTTCAGCAAATATATTCATTTTTCAGGCTCTCTTCCCTGCTCTTTCTTTCTCCCTTCTATTATCTTTGTTGAGGCTGCAGTGCCACTCACTCATTGCAGAGCTGCAAAGTTGACTCACTACAAGCTCCTTTTTTCTGCTCACCAATCGCATTGAATTATTGAAAAGGGCACTGTCAAGTTGGGAAGAATATATCTTCAAAAATAAAATAAATTTTCTTTCCTAAGTTCCAAATGGCACTTTAAAATACACATTTAAGAGGAAAAAATAAAGAAATCATTTGTAAAAGACTCATTTTCTTACCATTAATAATGCCCTTGCTTTTCTTTTTGCACATTTCAGTCCAGACAACCTAAGTTCACCATCAGTTCCTGGACAACTTCACTCTTCGCTTTTCCTGTACTCACAGAAGTGATATTGCCAAGTCTCATAAGTTTATCTTCAGTCTTTGGGTATTTGTGGGCTTTTTTTTTTGTAAAGTTTAAGCTTCTAAAGCCATGAGTAATGCTGTGGCTCGGCTTTCATTTTTATTTTGTTTTATTTTGGTATCTGTTTGCCTTCAGGGTTACAGGGAACAGTTTGACTGTTGTGGCTCAAGTACGCCCTAAAGGCTCAAAATCAAGAATCCAACTGAAATTTTTACATAATCTTGCTATTTTTAGGGAGATTTTGTGACTCCAGGAAGACTGGAAGATGTCGGAGGCTTTTTTAACTCCGAGACTTGACTTGTCTCCAGTGTTAGATTTCGCATCTGAATTTCTTTTACACTGCAGCTCCTTATAATAAACATGCAAGTGCAAAGTGTCCACAGCTCAAGATCTGTTTCCTTCCCTTTTCACCTGGGGGCCAACAACTCCCCAGTTCATAGGACACCAGAGCAGTGCAGGCAACACCAATGAGATCCCTCTGCATTTCTACCCCTAATAACCACTTCCTCAGGTCAAGTGAGCAGAGCATCTAGGCACCATCAAATTAGAAAAACTAGGCAAAATCTAGTACTGCATGCACAGTCTTAATTTCTAAGCAATTATACAGGTATAAAATGAGCAAAACCACAGCACTGGTATCCAATCCATAATCAATAGTTAGTTTGAAATTCAGGGTCTGTGGAAGGTGGAAGTCTGCCTCCAACACTTAACCCACTGGTGACAACTTAAGAAAGATGCTGGGCATTAGCAAGGAGAGATTCCTAAAAGCTAACCTAAATTGATCAGGAATCTTACATATAATAATATTACATGAAAGTTTGTAGTTGAAAGACAGAACCTGAGCTGAACTGAAACAAACAAACAAGGAAAAAAAAAACCCTCATTGCGCACTTATTTCTTTGCTAGAATTCCTGTTGGAACCTTGTTATAAAATCCAGCAGTGCATCACCTCACCAACAAAGGCTTCTCTCACAAGACACCAGGAATAAAAAAAAATAATACACAGTTCAATCAATCTACCTCTGGGAGTATTTAAAAAAAGTGTTTTATTTCCCTTTTACCTTGACATATTGTTTTCAATACCTAGCTGAAAGGTAAAGGTATTAAATATACATTGCAGTGCAGTTTATTCCAGAAGAGCTCCATGGTGCATCTTGGGCAGCGCCCATGAAGACATCCAATTACTGCTTGTGCCAAACCTGACCCTGGCTGTGTGAGCAGGGCTGAACTTTCAAGCACACAGGACAGCAATTAATTTCCTCACTTCTACTGTAAAATTTATGCAGGAGAAAATATTCAAAGCATGCAAAGTCCTTTATCCAGGCTCAGCTCACCCTGATTTGAGAAACTTTGGTTCAGACTGTCTCTTTAAGTTATGACTTGGGAGTATGTGGTATATATGAAGGAGATTGCAGGCAGAAAAGAAAGAAACACTGCACTGTTTACCAGCAGTGTGGGTTGAGGGCTGTGCTTCCCTGTGCAGTGGCATATGCTCCATGTTTTGGGGAGTATTCAGAAATGGAACAACACCTTTCAAGATCTTGCTTTCCATACAAATCGTAGGAGCTTCAGAGGAAATGAGTTCTTAAAATCTCATCAGCATGGCAAAAAGGGTGAAGCTACACAATGGGGTTATTTATCCCAAGAGATGGTTCACAGAGCAAACTCCAGATGTGGTTGTTACTGATTCAAGGCAGTTAATCCCTTGAATGAATGTGATTCAATCTCTGGGCTTGGGAGATGTTTGTTTCTCTGTATCAGGAAGTAGCATCCTTTCAGAAGAGCCACAGAATGCACATCTATCCTCCAGGCTGCACAGACAAGGATGTCACAGACAAAATCAACCGCATGAAAGTGGAACAGACATTCTGATGAAATAAGGGAAGCTCCAAAGAGGAAAGGGCAGAGAGGGCAGTGTGTTAGTACTGCTGTCACTCGAACCCCCAGCTGTAAGAGCTTTAAAGATGTAGAGCTGAAAACAAAGATACATACCAGGGTGGTTGTTGGCATCAGGTGTGGTGGGAGAGGGGCCTTCCTTATCCTCTTGGGAGGACCATGCTGCCTCAGATTCTGATTAACGATGGGCTGCGTCACCAGTTGAGGATTGAACATGGCCAGCAGGTCAGAACCTGAAGTGTGGGGTCTGTCCGTGAGTCCCGGCTCTCTGACACATGGGTTTGTGTCCTTCCTCATGAAAGACATGGAGTTGCCTTTAGAAATTGGCCACAGAAGGAAACTATGGCCTGTGCACAGAGTCACTTATGAAGATCAGTCACCACTGTAGCCTAAATATATACAGATCCATGAAAAATGGAAAGCTGATGCTAAGTGCCTCTTAAAAGAGCATTGAGAATAGCCTGCATGGCTCTGAGAAATGTCTCTTAGGAATTCAGGGCCCTCAATGGCACAGGCTGCTCTCTGAAACAGTGCTGTGGGGAAAGTTAAATGCATTCTGTGGGAGTCCGATTTCTTCAAATCTAGTGCTTTTGTGAGTTGGAGTATGAAACAGAAAGAGTATAAACACAGGTATTTCTTATCTACAGTCAGTGTTTATGAAAATTTATTATTATGTACATGTATTTTATATAGAGTATCTATAATCTATATAGTATATGACCTCTAAAAAATGCTTTACGGAAGAGGATCAGTCATAACGCTGGGGTCATTTCTTCATGTAGCTCTTCCACAGTTCTGTAAGCCAAAACTCCACAGTTCTGTTATCAGTCATAACGCTGGTGTCATCTCTTCATGTAGCTCTTCCACAGTTCTGTAAGCCAAAACTCTTTTCCCCTGTGAGAGTCATGGAATCTTGAAGCTCCGAGGTCTTTACTCTTAAGATAGTCCAGGGGGTCAGCTTCTGAGATGCAGGAAATCACAGGGGATTACTTCAGAGCTTCTGTCAGCCATCCTGAGTTTCAGGCAAGCTCTCTGAATACTTATCTGTCTCCACAAAGTTCTTCGAGCAAATTCCAAAGTCTGATTTTTCTTTTTTGCTTTGTTTTTTTCTTCTGCTTGGAACTCTTGGCCATACAATCACTCCTTCCTCCATGTAGAGCAATCCTCTTGTTCAGTTATAAAGAGATGCTAGAAAGAGTTCTGGTGTGCAGGTCAATGGAGAGCTGGGAATATACAGCTGCTGCATGGCTCAGTGCCTCTGTGCAGTGACAGCAGTGTATTCCAGTATTTTCATGTCTATCAGCCAGCTGGAAAGAGAACTAATTTGAGATGAATCATAGAATAACATACATTGGAAGGATCCTCTGGAGGTCTTTATAGTTTAACACCCCTTGCTCAAAACGGGCCTAAGTTAAAAATTAGGTCAGGTTGCCTTTGTGGCCTTGTCTAGGTGAGTTTTGAAAACCTCCAAGAGTTGAGATTTTACAGCTTTAAAAAACCCAGCTCCACTAGCCTTGCATTGTGCATCCTGTGTTTCAGCTCCCTTCCTAGCTTAGTGGCCCTTTGCTGTACTTCATCTAGTTTGTCAGTGTCTCTCTCGTTCTGTGAGGTTCAAAACTCAACACAGTCCTCCAGGTGTGGCCTCACAAGTGCTGAGCAGAGGAGAACAATCACTTTCAATCTACCAGCTTTGCTGTTGCTGAAGTATGTGGTAAGCCTTCATCATTACAGTGGCATTCTGCTGCCTTATTTCACCTTGTGGTCCAGTGTATCAGTCATTTTCCTAGATCTGGTGTCATCTGAGAGTGCAAGGGCAGTACATCCTGTCCTTTTATCCAGGTTATCAATAAATATTTTAAGTGGTACTGGTTCCAGTATCAGCCATTTATGAATGCCAGTTTTTAGACTTCTAAGATCTGAGCTGATGGCTAGTCAGTTTTTCACTCACCGTAGAGCCCATCCATCCAGTCCATGCCATACAAATTTGTTTTGCCTTGCTAGGAGAGATTGTGTTGCAAACCTTTCTAAAATCAAGGTAAACATTGTCCAGTGCTCTCCTTTCATCTACAGAGCCAGTCATCTCCACATAGAAGGCAATCAGGCTGCGAAACGCACCCTTGGGAAACCTGTGCTGGCTGTTCCCAATCACATGCTTGTCCTTCCTCTGCTTGGAAATGCTTCCATGAGGACTTTCTCCATAGCATTCCCAGAGACTGGGGTTTAAAAATCAGTGGATTTTTTAACTCTTTTTCTTTTACTCTTGAACATTTTATTCTCCTAAAGGGAATTCTCTAGTGCTGTGTATCGCTGGGAAGAAGCCATTCAGACGAGAAGGGCTGGCAGAGGACTGTCCCACTGACAACTGACCACAATTTTGTAGTATTGATGTCACCTGTAGTCATGGTACTCAAGGCAGATGTCAACCTAAACCTAATGCCCTGGTTATATCCCAGCAACCAACTGGATAATGACATTAGTGAAAGCTGGTCTCCTAGAGCAAAGCACGAACAAGCACCAATTTAACATCTTGCTCTGAATAGAATTAGCTATAGTGGGATGCTTCTATCAAAACAGTGAGGCGACTTTCACAAATTATAATCGGGCCAAAAGATCATTGCAAGCCATATTGGCAGCGCTTTTCCCTTGTCCCATTCCCGCATTCAGAAACACACACACACAAGTTTACGTGCCTCATGGTTATATTTCGTGCAGTAATTAAGCAAGCTCAGCATGAAATTAAATGGCAGCTTGCTTCAGTGAACAGTCTGTTCTACCAAACCAAAGTTCTTTTATCTTTTCCTTAATTAGTTTCAGAGGGGCGGAGGGAGCTTTTATCACAGGTTTTTCAATCAAACTAATGTAGTGTGACATATCTGGCTTCCATCAAATGACAGTGGGTACCGATTGAAAGGTTCTGTTTGGTTTCCCCTGATCACCATCAGATGATTTTGTAAGAAAACGTTACACACAGGAAAACATTAAGTCTTCCATGTAAAACACCGGGCACTGCGTACTGCGAATGCCAGCCCTTCTTGTCTTCAGTGCGAGCCCTTTCGTCTTCCACACTACGAAATCCCTCAAGGTCCCGCATCATCACTGTCATCCTCTGCCAAGTATGTGGGTCTTCGAAGTCTCTCAGTGCCCACCATGCCCCAGTCAGAGGGGTCATGGCAGAGTAGCTTGACACACTTCCCTGCTTCAACACCGTGAAGACAGCACTTCAGAAGCACTCCCATCTCCCACCAGCATGGGAAGCTCTCAGGGCAGAAGTGCTGGTGTTTTGCTGTTGGTGATGACTGAAGATCTGAGTCTGCTTGAAAAAGACAGTCTCTACTTGATGCCTCCCACCTAAGCCACTGACCCAGACCTGCAAGCTGGACTGCTGACAGCCCAATGTGTCCTAGCTGTGAAAAAACCCAGACAAACAAATAAGGAAAGAAACAGCTTCAGAGCAAGCTAAAGAGGAAGCTCGGCAGCTGTGGTAACTCCCCATTCTCCCCAAGCCAACCCACTCTGCTTAGGAAACTCATAAATTCTCCTTACACCAGTCTCAAATTGACACACCTTGGTTTGTTGTCCTTTCTACTGCTTGTAGACTTTCACCTACATTATTCCAGTCTCTCTAAAGTTGTGAGATAGTTGATATACCAGTTTGGTTTGCAACAGCTACTAAGTCCAGCAATGAGCTTGACCAGCTAGCGATCAAGGGCACTGCTCAGCGAGAAGGGAGTAATATGCATTTTAAAATAGGAAATTGTGTTTCCCAGTTCTCACAGGAGCCAATTTCCTCCTTTTCTTAAAATTGTAGGCAAAGGCTGTGGTCAGAGCAAAACCACTGCTCATGGAGTTTTGAAACCCTTAATATATTGATATTATAGTTAATGTATTTGAAACTATGATATATTAATGCTAATATATTGGTAGTGGTAGTAAATAAAAGCTATTATCTTCATTATAACTGGCTACGGACCACCTTAGGAAACATCAGTATAATTTTCTTCACCTTTGTGTAAATATCATCTTTGGGTGAGAAAAAAAATCTAAGATTTGGCATAGAAGAAAGAGAGGCCACTTACCCGCAGTCCCCAGGATAACATTTATCCTGAAGATGGAAACCTCAAATTCCTGTCTTCTGAGGTACAGCATTCAAAGGAAAGATTTGCACATGAATGGCTCACGATCTGCAGCAAGTCTCCATACTAATAAGCCATAAGCAGTCAATCACATGCTCCCTGGCCCATTCCCATTGAATATTTACTTAATTAACACCAAACAGAATGGCTTCAAGTGGGCAGAAAACAGAATGAAAAAATTGACCTTTTTTTGACTAGCAATTAAAAGCATTTACCTGGGGTGTGGCTTTGCCAGTCAAAATAAGACATTAACTGGCTCTCCTACGTGTTTATGAAAATTTTCCCAGGGTTCAGTCAGATTCTGCAGCAGACCTAACACATATACCAAAGTAAGCTTTCTTTTGCTCCTCAGAATGGGATTCTTCTTTTCTTTCCAGTGTATGGGGCATCATAGTGGTGTCAGGCATGATGCCTTCCTCCCTTCTCATGAAAACCTCTCAGATCCAGCCTGTATCAGTGTAATTCCCCATCCTCCCTTTTCCCTTTTAATCATGCTCATTATGTCTGTTGTTTCACCTTAAGCTAGCCTGTATATGGGATAGAACATCATCTTAAATCCTGATGCACTCTTGAGCACCAAAGATTATCAAATCGTAGAATCATAGATTAGTTAGGGTTGGAAAGGACCTTAAGATCATCCAGTTCCAACTCCCTTGCCATGGGCAGGGACACCTCACACTAAACCATGCCACCCAAGGCTCTGTCCAACCTGGACTTGAATGCT
>JAVHNF010069950.1:12602-23929 GCA_034783455.1 Micropsitta finschii | reverse complement strand
CTCCATTCAAAAGTTAACTCAGGAACCCCCGGGGATTCTGCTGAAGCCAGGGCTTTCAGCAGCTCATTAACTGACAGCAGAACCTGGGATAATTCATTTATGTCCACCGAAAGAAGCCTGAGTGTCCATGGGATTAAGTGCTAGTTGAACAGTGGTTTTAAGGATAACCACCATGTCCTGTAGACGATGAACCCTCAGCATTTAAACCCAATAGCAGCTGCAAGACACATCTGTTGTGTGAGAAGCTATGCCCCCTCAGTTCGTGTTGTGTTCAACAGAGAACAAGGCACCTATCTGACCCATCCCAACTACCCCTTATAGGATGGAAAATCCCACCCATGAGGGACATGTTGCCTCTGACCTTCCCCAAAGGGAACCTAAGATGACTAGTTCTCACATAGGTATGTGCCTATGCTTGGGCAGATGAATCTCATCCTAAGTCTCTACAAGTTCCCAGGCCATCGCACTATGGCCAAAGCTAACACGAAACGCTGATTAGGGCGCTGTAACACCCTCTTTCATGGGTTCGCACTCCCTAGAGCAGGAACCAAAGGTATTTGTAGGTTGCATTTACTCTTCCCAAGTGGGATGGAATGGGTTTAAGGGAAAAGAGCAATAGCCATAAACACACTTGCTGTCTTAGATCCTTGAATGTCCACAGTCATACAACCTCAGCATTGCGTATCTTTACAACTGCCACCAGCCCAGTGCCAAAGTATCCTAAAGGATATAGGAATGTGCTTTTATTGCCACTTTTCATAGGGAACTAAGGCTGGAAGGCTATGTCTGTGTCATTAAGACATTTACATACATCTTTCTTGTAAATTTACAGCTACACAGAAACCCTTATCTTGCCTGGCAAAAGCAGCATATTTTTAAGAGCCCGCCTAGTGCAGTATGTGGGTATTTTCTCTCTTTTCACCTTGACAGCTGCAAACTATCACCCTTATCCCTGTTCCATTTATCCCACTGCAAACTCTGAGATTAAGTAACTCTTAGATAGGAGTGGGAAATTAGTCATCACAAACACGTGGTCCTACTGAAGAACTCCAACTTTCAAACAGCAAAATAGCTTCTGCTGCAGCATTAACGCTGTGATGAACTCCACAACTCCTGAAATGATTGCTGGTTTTCATAGGGTAAAAAGCTTCCAATCAGCAAGTAAGAGGTTCTCCCAAAGAAAGAGTTCATGTTCATAAAGCCTGAAGATTTATTTTTGTCTTTCAAGATGACAGGAGGTGCATAAAAAGTCAATCACAGACTTTGTGTGTACCATGAATTTTGATCTGTCGTATTATTATGTGCATAGTCCTGAGGGTCTCAGCAAGTGCCTGGCAGAGTCTCATCCTGGTGAGCCACTCAGTTTCAAGGACCTGAATTCACAGATTATCTGAGGCAGCATCAAGGCCCACTGCATTTGGAAGCTAAATTGGCTTCACACCTTTCTAACCCTAGCATTCACCGCACAAAACTGTTTTCTAGCTGGAATCATAAGCTCTTATGAAAAGTCTTTGCATCTACCCTCAGAGTACTTCAGAGATGTTATTCATTCTAGCTCATAATACTGCTGTGAGATAACTGATGTTGTGATCCCCATTTCATTGGCATGGAAATAGAGGTGGTGAACAATCGTACTGTTTGGAGATGGGAATGTGAGGAATCATTGCAAGAAATAGAAGTAAAGCTAACATCTTCTAGCACCCAATCCACACCTATCTCCTTTAAACGATTCAGCCAAAAGAAAGAAGATGGGTTTCATTCTAATAAGCCTCCTGACAGTGCCACAGAACCACATCTTGACTTTGTACCCACACAGTATGCAAACCTCCCAATTCCTCAGCTCTCAGCACCTACGTGCCAATGCTAAAGAGCATCTTCTGCCAACTAGAACTGGCATGTTATTGTTATTTAATCATCTGTTTATGCCACTGGTTCACAGGAACTATCTGCATCATTTTATCTGTATAAAGCACTACACTGCAAATGCCCCCTATTGTCTGTGGCCGATCATCTCTTCTGCCTGTACTTATACTTTATTTTGTTTCCATTAAACAATCAGATTATGCCTTTCATTCCTTTATTCATTACAAGTACGTGGCAAGGAGACAGGCTTTTCTTGCTTCTGCAAAGAAATACTCCTATTAGAGAGTCTGCCCAAAAAAGACCAGGTTGTGAAACAGCAAGGAGGGATTGCACCACAATTAACCCACTCTGGAATCATGTCTTATGGCACTTATCTGCACTCGGACAGTTGGATATGGGAACGCCATTCAGAGATCTTGGCTATTTAGCTTGAACGGTAAGGAACAGCACGGGTTTATCTTTGAATTCGTGCTACAAATCCCTGGAGTCAACCAATCCTTACCAAACACCTCAGTCCCATCGCTGCTGTGAAAAAAACACCCACCTGCTTTGAGGCTAAAGGCCAAATTTTTACTACTTTTGTTCATGTGAGCTACTGGATACAGCCTGTTCTGCAGGAGACCTGAGGGAGGTCTCCCAAAGGTACCCCAAATACATTTATTCCAGATGCAATTTAGTTACCTCACCTCGGGTGGGTACCCAACCTGGCAAACCCTTCTGGGGGCTGTGAGCCAACCAGTCTGGGTGCTGGTGAGACTGGTGGCCCTACAACACTTGTGTCTGTCACATGGACAAGCCCTCAGAAGCTACAGATCATCAGTGCTCAACTGTCCAGTTTTAGAATCAAAGCCAGGTTGGTCGTAGGGGCTTGGAGCAATCTGCTCTAGTGAAAGGTGCCCCTGCCCGTGGCAGAGGGCTGGAACTGGATGAGCTTTAAGATCCTTTCCAACAAAACCATTCTGTGATTCCATGATTTTATGAGCATCAAGATCTTGCTCCCTTTGTGTCCCCACAAATGCTGGCATTGTCTTGACAGCATGAGAGTTTCTAGGGGCATCAGCATTCCCACAAGTGTGGTGGGTTTCTGGTTGACTCCTTCCTCTGTTACATGCAAATGGGTGTAGCTAATGGCCTTGGGAGAACATTGAAGTCTTCACCAGGCGCTCCACTGACCTTGTTCAAGCCATAAGCACTCTGGTTTGCACTGCTGTTGAGCACTTCCTTCAGTAAAGAAAAATATCAGCTGAGTCTACAGCACTGCCAATAATTAACAGCAATGTTTCTGTGAGTCCATTATATCATATTCTCTTACTGTAAATGGGTAATTGCAAAAGTGGAGAGAAGCTTCAGAGCTGAGGCTGCACTGAGGCTTCCACTTAAAGCAAGGGTTCAGCCTCTTGGTCGTTTAGTAATTTTATAATAAAACTCAAGAGATTTCATGGTTCCACTGTTAGCTGGGAAACGAGGAAGGGCTTTGCTCCGACAGTCGATTTCTCTGAATTTTGCATGAGTGTAGCCAGAATAATTGGTCTAGAATTCATAATACCATCATAAAAGGCTGTCTGCACCATACAGCAGGCAGAGTCTGTCTGCAGAGAACAGGAGAGAGAACCAGCCCTGGTTTTCCCACAGAGGCATGCTGCTGCTAGCCTGTAAAGCAAGGTCCTGTGCTGACCTGTAGTAGAGCATCTTCCATACGGCCTTCTAACAGCTCCAGCAGTGAGTGCTTTGCAGCATAGGCATCCAACTGCTATTAAGGGCAATTGTGACCTCCAAATCGTTGCACAAAAGCCATCCGCTTGGGACGGCTGCCATCCCCTGCCAGCCTGGGGCATGCTGCAATTATTTGAGAGGCACAAGTTCGATACCCCAACCCCAGGCTCCCTTTGACTTGGTCCTTTGTCCTGTGGATGTATCAATAAAACAAATGATCCACGCTTCAGTGAATCGGCACAAATGTGCTATGCAAAGAAGCAGCTTGAAGCTCAAAAAGCAAAATTTACAGCTAAGGACACTAATGACTAAGCCTGGTTTCTCTGAAAGCTGCTTTTGTGGGTGGTAAGAAATGGATGCAGCCAGCGTAAAGCCTGGCAGTGGCAGCCTGGAAAAATGACCCCATATGCTGCAAGTGTTTGAGCTTGATATGTAGAAAAAAGAACTCTTGCACATTTTCCCCATATTTTTCAGTTATTAAAGAGCCAAACTCTGATGTGAACTGAGGTTTATATTCTTTTGTTACAGGGAATAATTTCATTTTTAAAAGTTGGATTGAGTCAAATGGGGAGCAACTTGTAAAAGATGAATATGGGAAGATTAATTGGGAGTGAGAGGTGGGAATATCACTAGTGGAAGGTAGCTCCATGGAGGAAGGTAGAGCTAAGTCCTGGGGTGTGCAAGGAAGACAAGCAGATTTCAGTAACAAGCTTAAAATGAAACACCCTTGTCCATGGACATGAGAATCTTCTCCATCCTCCTAGCACTTGTGCATCAGCATTTTGTAATGGTTGAGAGCCCTGCACAAAGCTCCGGGATTTCAGTTTAGCGCAGATCTGCTGTCAGGCAAGAGATCCCCTCAGTGTGCACACAGGCACTGAATAACTTGGCACATCCCTTGTGTGCAGCCTGGAGCTGTTCTGGGCATCTTGGATGGGTCCTTTAGCCATGGAAGTGCTGCAGAGGTGAAAACTGTGGTCTCTATGTAACGCTTGCCCCAGGAAGATGGCAGAGCGGGGCCTCATTTTATGATCCTTGGCTGTAAATTTACACTTTTCAAAGATGTTCAAATCCCACTGGAAACATAAAGGAAAAGCAGCTGAAAATTTCTGTCTGCTGAGTGATTGCAGTCTGAAGACTCCTCCATGTATACAGGAGGGAAAATATTGTTCACTGCAAGCTTATGGATCTCACCAACCCAGGGATGAGCTTCGAGTCAGGCAATTTCATGTTTCACAGATGAGTGCTCAGAAGCCCAGGAAGAAAATGACCACTGTGCAAAAAGCCCTCCCCAAACCACAAGTACCTATTCAGTCAGTGCCAGGAGGGTTGTACGGGCTCGGTGCACCGATGTGGTTAACTGCTGCAGTGAAGCAAGAGCTGGCTCTTGCTAAGTACTGGCAAAAAACATTCCCTGATATCCACTTGTACTGCCAGAGCTCAGCACAGAGGTTTCCATTTCCACTCCCAAGGGATGTGAGAGTGAGATGGGGCACAAAGCTGGGTCGAAGGGGGGACCTGGCACACAAATCCCTGCTCTGCATACAGAGCTTATTTTTCTTTTCCAACATATCTATAAAATCCGTTATGTGGGGACTTTCTTTTTTGCAACTGCATTTTACATTAAAAATAAACCTCTCAATGATGTTACAGTACTCGTTAGCAGAGGCTGTTAATAGGTTGCAGCATCTCAGACATGATAAGTTTGATGGAAGGGTGGGTGTTCCTAGTACCCCTGCCCAGGAGCCTCACCATATGGACACACTGAGATGGTCTAATCCATCTAGCTACCATCAGGTAGCTACCACCCACTTATTGCAGCCTGCTCCCGTTCAGTGGGAATTTTACCTTTTTCTTTGGCAGGAAACACGACAGGGCCATCAGTCTGGGTCTGTACATCCTATGAAGCAGCAAGTGAGATATTTCAAGGGAATAAAAACATGCCCTGTGGGAGGTCTGCGTCTCAGAGGGAAGGAGGAGATGCAGCCCTGGGATGTAAGGATTGCTATCTTAAACCACCCTTGTGACAGTGATACAGCCAGGGAGCCCCTGGGCAATTATTTGAGGGCTGGTTGCAAACTCATCCCATTACAGGTGTCTGAGCAGCCTGTGCACAACTCACCAGGTGTCATCTCTTCTTGCACCGTGTTGGGTACAAACAGCAGGAACAGCAGGAAGAGTCTTGGGGGTCTGAACTTGGACAGTCAGGTTTAAACAGAGTAGTTAACTTGGACTGTAGACTGGGGATGAACGAGTTCTGCCTGGTACAGAGGAAGATGTAAGAGTCCCCCTGGGGAAGCATGAGGATCTCCCTCACTTGAGTGAATTTTGACTGCTTTGGACAAAACGATGGAGAATATTTCACAGGGAACAATCCTGTGGGTGGAAGGGATGATCTCATAGGTCTGTTCCATCAGTGATTTCCAGGATTTTTGTGCCTCTGACATAAAAGCCCAAAATAGCAACATTAAGTCTAGGTCAAGATAACACTAAAAGTGTGTGTTTAATTTTACATCTGGCCAGGAGCAGATGCGTTGTACAGAGGTTGTATGAGTCATTCCCAGACACTATATACCACCCTCAGAGTAAATCCTAGGATGAACGCTTTACATCAGGCTGATGGGAACCCAGGGCATGCAACATGGTGACCACAGGTACAAGTACCAGCACAGACACTGCATAACAAGCAGGAAAACTCCTTGACAAAATGAGGGCTTACAAAGTCTTCATGCTGCCATGCTCTCCCTCAGTAACTGCTCCAACTATTTCTGACAGTTTGGGGAAAGCCCGGGCAATGTGCATGGGCTTGAGTCCCAACCTCATAGAGCTGAGCGTGCCACCAGGCCAGTTCCTGCAGCCAACAGTGGAGGCTTAGAAACACTCTTGTTACAAAGAACCTCATAGGCAAAGTCATGGGAAATGTGTGCACAAGTAGTCTCACCCATGCCAACCTAATCACCTCTCCTCTCAGGCTAAGCTCATTTCTCAGCAATTGCCCCCGTCAAAAGGACACCCATGGTCCCTAGAAGTGCATGCCTGAGGAAATGTGTATTGCTGAATGACATATGTACAGTAAATTGCTTTATTTTGCTGCATCTCTTGTTATTTATCCACCAAACAGTGAATGATTCAGTTTTCCCATCTTGAAGCAAGGGCAGTGATACTTCTTTTTACAATCACTGAAAATTAATGAAGGCAAAAGCACTCAAGAAATCACCACAGCATATCACATAACAGGAGTCACTAAAGAGCCGTGCCCCAGTGGATTGTGCATCACAGGTCATTAACTAATCCCTCCATATGTACGAATAACACTCATTATTGCGAAAGGAGTTAGAGATACATCAAGGGAAAACCAGACCCCTTAGGGATCAGCAACCGCTGTCTCACCATAGTCTTGTGGCTAATACAGATTACATATTAGAGGGGACTGAGGCAGATCAAACAAACATAGCTGTCGAGTGCAGCAACTGAGAAAGCCAGGGAAAGCTCAGTGAGTTGCCTCAGACGTGCAAATGCTGCCTCAAATGTATACAAGTGAGAAAAATGTTTATCGAAATCATTAATCCACATAAAACATTATAAAAATGCACTTTTACCATCTGGCCTCAGTCAGTGTGTTTATTACCAGGGGATTTGAGGCAGTGCCGGCACTGCCCAGTCCTGTGATTCCTGGTCCTTTTCCAAATGCCCTGACTCCTGGAGTAAGCCATCTAGTGAAGCTTTATGAACTAGGTGGGGGAAAGTGGGATGGGGTGCTGCTTGCTTTTCTTTTTGTCATATAAGCTTCTGACCTCTACTGAAAGAAAAACTTAAAGCACAGAAATCTAAGTTCCATAACCTAGAAAATTAATATGAATATTAAAAATTTAGATTTCCTTTTTATACATCTTGCAGTTTTGAAAGCATAAGGTACAATATTGAGGATTGCCATAAAGAATGCACTGAGTCCCAGATAAAACATTCTCTTCTTTTCTTTTCCTTTGATAGAGAGAAGTTTCACCAGCAAAGTCTTTCACAGTGATCCAAAGTGGCTTGCTCTAGGCTTTTGGGCTGTATCCTAAGCTTGGAAGGGTTGTCAGCTAAGTTTTGCTTGTAGCCCATCCCTTATCATTACATCTAAACATGATCTCACCTCCTGTGGGCAGTGGTGGACTCACCACTGTGGAGCTGGTTTTCCTATCAGCTCTTTTGCATTCAACAGTCCGCAGGTACAATACTGGACTTTCACCTAATTCTGACTCACTGGTTGGCTTGTTTGCATCCCCATAGGCTCAATACTAAGTCCCCCGTGTTCCCTACTACCTCCGTAGAGCAGAGGCCAGCACCCCCAGCACCCATGGCAGATGAGGGGGACACTCAGCATCAACCCGGCAGCTTCACCGCAGGCTGTCAATCGTTGTCAGCCGGCAGACTTTATGAGCCACTGCAGCTCCTGCCTTTGAGTCATCCCTGTGCCTTACATACAACGTACAGGCTGATGCAAACTTATGTAACTGCACACCCATCAGGTTTAGTCACCCTCTCATCACAGCGTACCCACACACACAACACAAACCCTTCTATCTGCTCCAGAGAATCTATGTAGCTTGGGAAGCCAGGGCTGGAGTCCTGCTTGCCCCATCCTAGGCACAAGGGCAGCACACGGACTGTTTTTGCTGGGGATGAGAGGGTTAAGTTTGGAAACGGGCTGACTCCAAAAGCATTCCCCAGATTGTTTTGTGGAATGAGAGGAAAACAAGTATTCCTTAGAGAAGGGCTGACAATTTGTCTCACTGTTTGCTAAACGACCTCTGCAAGAGATCTTAATCTGGCTTTTAATAGGTTAGGTAAAGAAATCTCATCTGTGGGAGCCAAGGTCAAGCTGGAAGGGAAATTAAAACCCACCTCATAAGAACAGGCAGAGGGATCCCTGGAGATCCTCCTGTCTTTGGAGATACTGCAGTCTTTTCATTTATGAAATACATCCATCCCTGGGCACCTAAGCTTATCAAATACCATTCAGGTGAAGGTCTGCCAGACCTGTGGTTGTGATTCAGCAAAGGAAACAGCAGAGCCAAATTCAGAGTGACGGACACTCTGGGACTTTGCTCTGCGCCCATCTCCCGCTACAAACTCCAGGGCTGGGAAGCCACCAGCCCCAGCTCTGCTGAGCAAAGCTCAGGCTTCATACAGCACAACTCGTGATGCACAGAACAGTTGGGTTTCTTTTTCTAAAAAGGGCAGAAAATATTTTCCTTCCAAAATCCTATGTAACACTTTCTCTACTGAATGCACATTTCCAGCTTCTGGCTTAGTGTGAATCTGCTCAGATCCAAGGAGTGCTACCCTGCCTGGCACCAGCCTCTTCTGACTTGAGGAAACCAAGTTTAGGTCACTATAATTTGGTTAATTAAACTCTCCTTGTTCTTCCACTGGGAAACCAAGTTTTCATCTCAAACCACAACCTAGAGATAAGCAGGGCAGTGTTAAACATCTGCCTCCAGCGCACTGGGCTGATTTCCTGTGCTGGACACAGAAAGTCTTGCTTACAGTCTGGAATGAGTGTAGCCATCAGATTCAATTCTAGATCCTATGATCACATTTCCATTTCCATGTCACTACACATGGTTCCTCCATAGCCTTAATAGACTACCAATTAATTAAACAGCCCCACTACTCCAGCACTGCCCACTGCACCTGGGCCAGAGGTACCACTGCATTTTACACTCTGGGCACCAAGTCAGAAAGAAACTGAGATTTGCCATATCCCCTACAGGATTTTGGAGTACAAATCCTATGGATTCATGTTGGTGCTTCCAGCTCAGGTGAAATCTTCAGTCCTTTGAGACCTTTTCTGTGTGTCCAAATAAATTCATGGTGGAGCCATTGCCACGCTCTAAGTCAACCAAAACCTGTGCCTGAAATCTAATGACAGAACTGCTTCCAAAAGTGAAGTTAGATGTGTAAGAAGCATCCACAATGGAAGAGTCTATATAAATAGATATGATGATACATTGCTTTCTGGAGGGTAACAATCTTTCTACATGGTTAGGACATGTTTAGAAGGGGTTATATTATTTGTTGCATTTGTTGCTTTTGAGGCAAAGCCTCCAGCTCTCTGTGGAGCAGTGGTGGGGTGGCCCTTGCAGAAGTGGAGGGCTTTGCATGAGAACAACTCCAGGGATGAGCAAAGGACCCCATCCCCATAGTGAAAAGCAAACCAACCTCGACCTTCCTACCAGAGCCAAACGTGTCCCAGATTTCATGTATACCACACTCTTCAAACCCTCATCCATGTGCCTGTTTCCCAAAATAGAGACACCATGACGCATTCTTGAGAGTGGGATCCTGATGTCATTTCCATTGCAGGACAACAGGCATTCACCACAGGGTTCATCCACCTGCAATGCACAGATTGACTCACAGATGCTACGTGGGGCAAGCCACAATGCAGCATCGCTGCGCTGTGGTGTATGGAGAGGAAAGGTCCATATGGGAACCATTACTAACAGCAGAGCAAATCCCCTCTGCCCCATGGGAGCCGTATTTTTGTGTACGTTTCTTGGGGCAGCTCAGAAAAGCACACAAGAATGAAGGTTTCCACAGAAGAAGAAATGCCAGAGCAAAGCAGAGCTTTATCAGGTCAAAGATGTGGAGTCTGCTTATGCAACAACCTGTAAAATTCCATATTTTCATGACTCGTTAGTTTATTATAAGCAAGCTGACTCTTACAGGAGGGCTTCCACCAAAAGCCAGACAGCCGACAAAGGTCCACAGGCAGCCAGATACCACAGACCTAGAGTCTGAGGTCAGCCATACCACACAGGTTACAGGAGTCAGGAGGTGTCCTGCCCCCTCGATGGAGATGGAAGCATCAAATTCAGACTCCTACAAGATCTAAAGATATCCCCAGCCTCAGCACCTCAGCCCTTGCAAGGGGTGAGGGTTGCCAACACAAACGGCTGCAAACTGAGAGGAGGAAAGCAAAAACAACAGGGAAGCTAAGGGAAAATGCTGAGTTTCCTGGAGCATTTCCATTGCCTGCTGCTTGGTCTGCTGGACTCCCAAGTCCTCTGATCAAACCCAGGGACAGACAAGTGGGAAATGAGATGCCTCATGCCTGGAAAGGCATTTCAGAACATTGTAACTCTGGTAAAAATGCACCTATACCCATACCTACTCTTTCTCTCTTGCACTGGTTGGCCAAGGACCTCCAAGCTGACCCCTACCATCACACCAACAATGGCTATTCTCCTAGTGCACATGATAAGTAACCACTGAGGCCATCGACCATCTCCATAGCCACAAAGAGAATGGGTCTCTTCCATAGCTTGGTCTTGGTCATCCTGAAATGCTATTCCTGCCCTAGCCACTGTGGACAACCCTTCATTACACCAGTCTCCTTTTGCTCCCCAGCCTTGTTGCTAAGCTGCAGCAGAGCCCACAGTCTTCTCATTGCTGTTCTCTATTAGCACACTCTATTAAGAGCTTTCTTGTCAGGAAATTGCTTTCCTATCTGTATTAAAATTAGTTTTAGGGTGGGAGGATTTCTAATGGCTTCAGCATTAGGCACAATTCATATGTTTACTTTTCAGATCTCACTGATCACCAAATTAGCTTGTTTTAGGAGCCTCTAGAGCACCCAGCCGCATGGTACCAAAACCCCGATTTATTCAGGAATCAGCTAATGCTTCACTTACAAAGAGTGCCTCCTGGCATGCAATGCTCAAACTTTCTACAGATTGGCAGAAAAAATAATTATTGTGATT
>JAVHNF010069948.1:0-19983 GCA_034783455.1 Micropsitta finschii | reverse complement strand
GAGAAGATGAGATATTTCTTTAAAAAGAACAAACCCAATGTATTTGAGGGAATATATTTCCGATAATGGGGCTAAGTTAAATATTTGCAGTGTAAGTGAAATAATTATGTGTGGATCTTGAAGCAGTGCATGTGGAGAACTTTCGGAGAAACTTTATAATGTCTTAGCAATAAGCCTTAGATGTATGATTTGTGGGCTTTTTGTAAGAGAAAACCATGAAAAACGTGTGTACATTCCTTCTAGTCTTGACCTATCTTACCTTTTCTGCAATGAGACAAATGCGGTATGATTTTACCTATAGAATATCAATTGTAGATGCAGACTTCTACTCCAGTCATTGCAGTATTTGTAGGCAAGTAGAAAACTTTCTGAGAAAATGTAGATCTGTACAGTCTTAGGGAATTGCAAGGTACTGTAGGAATGTGACTCATAGACAGGTTCTTGGTTTTTTCACTGTGTTAAAACAACTTGATTGTGATAGCAAAATACTTAGTATTAATCAGGCTTTTTATTATTATTTTGGTAGGTTGTTAACTTAGCCAGAAATCTGATATATTTTGGTTTCTACAACTTCTGTGACCTCCTCAGACTAACCAAAATCCTCCTTGCTATATTAGACTGTGTGCACATCACTACCATCTTCCCTATTACCAAGATGGCAAAAGGCGAGGAAAGTAAAGGTAAGGCTGAGAAACGATTGGCAGAACAGATCGTTCTTTGGTAGTGTCTAGTTCATCTCAAAATGTCAGTGTGGGTTTGGAATCTTCTGCTTATTTCTGTCCACGGCTTGGTTATAAAGCTGACTAATGCCTAAATGAAAGAGGGGGAGGGCAGGCAGGGAGATTCTGAAAGTACTGCAGTGTTTCTGTTGACTTCCATCTGTTCCAGGGATTTAGGTGTCTACCTCCTTGTTTAATGTTGAGACAGTTTCTCGTCATAGGATGTGGAGGGTCCTTGCCCTGTTAATGCAGTCCCATTATACCATCATAACCTTACCTGTTTACCTGCTTCTCTGAAGGGAGCAATGTGATGAGGTCAATCCATGGAGTTGGTGAGCTGATGACCCAGGTGGTACTCAGAGGTGGTGGGTTCTTGCCCATGACTCCACTTGCTGCTGCTCCTGAGGGTAATGTCAAGCAGACTGAACCAGAGAAGGAGGACATCCTGGTGATGGACACAAAGCTGAAGATCATTGAAATACTTCAGGTACTAGCAATGCATGTTAGCATAGCATCTTGTGATATCTTTAATGTAAGTAAGTGTTAATATAGTGCCATGCTGCCTTTTAACTCATTTCTGCTTTATATGTACCTCTTAAACTGATGAAGCGTTACAAGGGTGACTTTTGGCTGTGCAGCACCCATATGACAATATTATGCCATTACAGAAACAATTTAATAGGAATTAGTTTGCAACAGACATCTGTAAATTTAACAGTGATTTGTAAATACCCATCTTGCTGAAGTGGAGCATTCATTTTCTACCTTACTGACTTAATTTCCCCAAGTCTACAAGACTACCTTGCTAAGTGCCCCAAGGAAGGGGAAGACTCCTCTTTATACAGCCACCAGCCTGAAAGGTTTTTTTAACCATGCACATTTTGCCGGCCTTGCTCTCTCTTCCATCTCTGGCTTTCCTCACTTGATTTTTTTCCCCAAGTCTTTGGGACACAAAGGGGAAAGTTGGTTTGGGGTTTATTTGGATTTTGCTTTTTTCTTCCCCCTTTTCCTAGCACTTCCTTGATCTAGATGTTGCCACAAAATTACTGCACTGAAATCCATCTTCCTTTCCTCAGTGTAGGAGTCCCTTTTCTGTTTGGTAACTTTATGGGCAAGTTCATGGAGGCCAGAATGCTGCAAAAGCCTTGTGGGCGAAAAGTATGCGAAGCAGCAGGAAAGCCATGGTGTTCCTTCCCCATGCCCCCGTGGGAGGCTTCGCACATAGCTGGGTTATGCCCTTCCCCTCAGCAGCAGATGCAGCACGTAGGGGAGGCTCTATTCACTTCCTTTCACCACTGCTAATTTTAGTTAAAGCCAGAACTTCTCTTATGGCCTGGCATGTGCAATGGGATATTTTAGTGAGCCAGTATTCCCTCTGTTCCCATGGTGTGTTAAACTGGCATTGAGCATTTTCTCCTAAATCTGAGAGAACTGTAAATATTCTTTACATTATACTCCTTTCCTTAAGAGGGAGGAAGGCCACCAAGAAGGTGGTCTTTGCTACACTGGAGTTTTCACTGGCACTAGCTAATGCCACCTGAGCTGGTAGCTGCTGCTCTGCTGTGCTTATGGCAGCAGCCTGGCTCTTGGCAGCTCATGTTCAGCCTTCTCTGCCACAGATCCCTGGGAGCCAGCGCAAGGAGGATGGCAGCACTTGTCTCCTAGATTCCTGCTGGTTTCAGAACAGAGATAGAAATGCTTCTTTCCTTTCCCAGGGAGTCAGGTTGAAGATGCCTCCACTGGGCAGTAAGGAGGGACCAAAACTCTGCCAAAATCTTCTCTAAGTGTTTATTCCTGTGTGTATGTCATCTGTTCATTGAAATAACTGGAAAAATAATACC
Organism: Micropsitta finschii; assembly: GCA_034783455.1. NCBI lineage: Eukaryota > Metazoa > Chordata > Aves > Psittaciformes > Psittacidae > Micropsitta > Micropsitta finschii. The sequence continues at coordinate 17,423 of JAVHNF010069948.1, read as the reverse complement.
GTATTCTGGGGATTTTTAAAAAACCATTTGCTGTCTCCTCACCAAGTTAAATCCGCGTCTTTACTACACTGTTGGTAGCATTACATTGTTGCATGTTGGTATCACTACATTATATGCAATTTGTACACGTGCTGTAAACAGGAAAGCTATTTCAACATTTTTACTACTTCTGTTTCATCAGTTTATTTTGAATGTGAGACTGGACTACAGAATCTCCTGCCTGCTTTGTATATTTAAACATGAATTTGATGAAAGCAATGCCCAGATGTCTGAATCGCCCACTGGAAGCAGTACTCAAGAAATGTCAGCTAATGTACCAGGTTGGTTATTTTGAAAGATGAGTTTGTGTGGGTTAGGGAAGACTCTTTAATCTTAGAGGTGCTATGTGGGTAACTGATTCAGGTTCTTGCTTTGGCAGGTGAATGGTCCCACTGAAGCAGAGTACCCTGCTAGCAGTGGGAATAGTGGGTAGGGATCATTTTGAAGTACCCCAAACAAAACCCAGGATTGATTCGTACTCTCTCCTACTTGTTTCCACATGTAGTGTGACCAAGAGCCTGAGATGCATCCTTTAAAGGAAACCTGAAATAAACATAATCATGTGATCAACCTCAAATCTTTTCCACTAGTGTTTCTGGGTGGAGGAAAACCATCCACAAAGTAATTGGATTTCATCCATCCCTTCCCCCCGGACTGATGCCTCTACCCATCCCCCCTTCCAGATTTCTCTTTTCCAAAGGTACTGTAGGTAGGCAAGACACTGGGAGGTGTCTGTATCTCAGTGCTGCCAGACAAGGGTATGAAGTTAAGCCATCGAGGAGCTTGTCATGTCCAGTGTTGTTCTTAATTGAAAGCAGGGCAGTTGTTGGACTGGGTAAGTGGGGTGTTGTCAGTTGCTATATGGCTTTCCAGAGGAGAACGTATCCCCTAGTTAGTATCTGTACCATGTAGGTATAACTGGGCTTTAAAAGTGCAACTTATTAGACATCAAACAGTGTTTCTTCCTCAATTTGGGGACTGTATCTCTAGATGCAAAGGCAAAAGATAAGGAAAATGTGGTTTAGATGTGAAGTCTTCAAAGGGAGGAGACTGTTTCTTTTGATCTCACTTCAAAGGGATGTGTTTACTTTTTTCTTTGGGCTGCCTGTCCAGCAGCCCCAGGGTTCCAGGGCCTTGGAAATGGGGCTGGCAGGGAGAGCAAGATCTCTTTGAGTGAGCTGAACTTTGAAAGAGAGGGGGTAAACATTTTTGGCAAGGATGTAAAATCCCCATGTTCTCTTTCAATTCCCCTTTGCAAATCCTTGTGAAATACAGAGAGCTCAAGTCTGTCTCATAACTTCCATTTTGTAGTTTCAGAATATTGGTCATTGCCCATGTGATAATATATATCTTATACAGAAAAATGCAAGGACCTTTTTGTCTATGGAGCCATCGCTGTCATTGCTGAATTTATTACTTTAGAACTTCTCAAAGCTGAACTTTGGCATTTTTTTGTGGGTGGGCCCTCTGAATGTCACCATGTCCCATCAGTGTCTTGAAATGATGGTGATGCAATCTAAAAATAGGCAGGAGAGAAATAAGCCTGGATGTTGCTGAAATTATTGTACACTTTAACTTGTGAGCTGGGAACAGGTTAATTAATTGTCTTATGTTGCCTTAGCAGGCAGCTTCAGAAGTGTCTCAGTGTTCTTTCAGCTCGTTATGACCCCCTTGCTTACACTTACATCACTACTTGCCAGTTAAAATGTTTCTAGGCTGCAAAAACATCTTTGGTGCAACTCTGACATATTTGTCATGCTTATTTTCTCAGGAGCTCTAGACTTTGAACATATTGAAGAACAAGCCGAGGGGATCTTTGGTGGAAGGAAAGTATCTCTTCATTAGTGCTAATCATGGGGTAGCTCAAGAGTTGCCAGGCTGCAAGTCTTGGGCTTCCTGAGAGATGGGAATTGCAGTTGAAAGTAAGGTAGTAACTGGGAAAAGGTTGGAAACGGCTGCCACAGTAACTTAGGCTTAATTTTCCTGAAGTGACTTTGGTACAGCTCAAAGTAGTGTCCATTTGGATTAAAAGCCACAGATAAGGGGCATAAGTGTCCTTCACCAGAAAGATGTTCATGGGAGGGCTTCACTTGTGTGGGTGAAAGTCATGTTGGAGGATTAGTGCATCTTGCATCTAAGCTGAATGCTGCAGTAAAATCTTCAGTGGAAAAGTTTGTGTAGGCAAGGATTTGGATTTCTACTGACACAGATATATATTTAGCCATCCTTTTTTGTATAATGCAGCGTTAAACTGCACACAGAATCACAGAATCATTTAGGTTGGATAAGAACATCAAGTCCAGCCATTAACCTGGCACTACCAAGTCCACCACTAAACCATGTCCCTCAGTGCAACATCTCTATGTCTTTTACATACCCCTAGGGCTGGTGACTCCACCACTTCTCAGGGCAGTCTGTTCTAATGCTTGACAACCCCTTTGAAGATATTTTTCCTAATATCCAGTATAAACCTCCCCTGGCACAGCTTAAGGCCATTTCCTCCTATCCTATAGCTTGTTACTTGGGAGAAGAGACCCCACCTTGCTACAACTTCGTTTCAGGTTATATGTGTGACAAAACAAAGCAAGCTGTACTTTCTATACCTGCCTGCCTTCTGGAGCAGCTTATAGCCTTTCTTAAATCCCAAATCAGCAAGTTAGCAACAAACTTCAAGTACTTGAGCTTGTCCTTAAGCTGCTCAGAGATGCAGCTGTATTCTGTAAACGTAAGATAATTGATTACTGAAATTAAGGTAGAAGGGGGAGAAAGATTCACTTAGAGAATTAATAACCAGAGTTTTTACTGTAAGTGTGCAGGCTCAATTGGAAGCAGAATACAGAAAAGATCCAGAAAATCAAACAAAAACCTATGAGTCTGTCATGCTCAGAAAAGAATGAGGGAAGAGGAGGATTTTGTGTGCTTGACATGATTAGCATTGCAATCTGTATACTAAGGTGGGGACTTATTTCCTAAATAGTGAGGAAGGGTAGTATCAGGCATGGGTACAAATATTTGAGCAATAAGGTGAGGCTGACATAGGGACAAATATTTTGGCTTAGTTTGACGCAAAAAAAGTTTAAGTTGGATAATGTAAATTGAATGAGCCATGGTTAGATTCTGGAATAGCTTCCCAGTTAAGCAGGACACCAGAAAACCCTGGTGTGTCTTAACACAAGATTGGATAATTTTTCCCTCTTACTTAAAAGTAAAAAAAGAAAAGGTTTTCTGCCACCACTGGTTGGACTGAAGAACCTGTTGGGACATTCAGTTTAATATGCTAGTTAACTCCTACACTCTGTTTTCAGTGAGGAGAACACACCATTGGATTTGGATGATCATGGTGGCAGAACGTTTCTGAGAGTTTTGTTACATTTAACAATGCATGATTATCCTCCTCTGGTGTCCGGGGCACTTCAGCTTCTCTTCCGGCACTTTAGTCAGAGGCAAGAAGTCCTTCAAGCTTTTAAGCAGGTATGTGTGTGTCCTCAAAGCATTATTCCTCCTCTGAATGTATGTGCTGCAGCTAAAAAAAATCCTTTTGTGCAACTAATGGATTGCATTCATGTAAGGTTCAACTGCTTGTTACCAGCCAAGATGTTGACAACTACAAGCAGATAAAACAGGATTTGGACCAGCTGAGGTCTATTGTGGAGAAATCGGAGCTTTGGGTGTACAAAGGCCAAGGTCCTGATGAGACTATGGGTGGAGTGCAAGGTGAAAACGAACACAAGAAAAAGGAGGTAATTAGGTTGTGTTGGCACAAATTCATGTATTAATATTTTATAAAGATGTAACTTTCCAGAACTGTGACAAAAAAAAAAAGGACGTTTTCTAGCACACTGCATAGCCTGGTGAGGCTATCTGTGTTGCTTTTGTGTTAAGGCAAGAATAAGAGGAGAACTTGGTACAGTTGATGCCAGTTAGCCTCAAGTGGACACTGTTCAGGATTAGCAGCCACTGAAGTGTCATCTTTAGGCTCTAACAGAGCAGTTGGTTTGGGTTTGCCCTGGCTCCCAAGTTGTGTCCTTTCAGCACTGACAGATTGCATGGGCTTTGTGTGGTGAAAAGTACCACAAGTAATGTAAGGGCAGAGCTATGACAGAACAGTGCTTTATCTTCACCTGATAATATGGGACTTTCTTGGCATACACACCTGGACTAGAACTAATTAAACACCTTTTGCCTCCATATAATTTGCAATCAAATAGAAAATACTGGGTGAGGGGAATCAAGAATTAGTCCCTGGATTATGAATATTGTTGGAAGTAAATCAAGGTAATTTAATTGTCGCTTTGCCTGTGCATAGTGAGGCACCTCTTCATATCTGGGCAATGATGGTTTAATAATAAACAGTAAAGAGAGAAAGTAGGAAGTTTTTTTGTGAGGATACCTGATTACAGCAAGTGTGACAAGGACAGGAAAGGACAAGAGGTTGCCATCTCTGAAATCATCCCACCCTCATTTATTATAGAGGTCAGTGTGACTTGACAGGATAATTGTATGTTTTCCTGAGATTGTCTAGAAAACTGCAGAGTGACACTCCTGTCCAAGAAGAGAGTGGCCACTACCCTAAAACAGTCACTTTAGCCCTGATGAAGACATTAGTATAAGTTACTCATAACTTGTCTGATTTTATCCTCAGGAAGGCCACAGCAAGTCCCAAAAGCCTGAAAGTACTAGCAGCTACAACTACCGTGTAGTAAAAGAGGTAACATTCTGCTTCTTGGTAGTGAAATGGAAGTGTAAATGAGTAACACAGCTCTGGAGAGCTGCAGCCAGAGGGAGGCACCCAGGAAAGTCTGAGTCACTCTTCCATTGTGGAAACTATTTGCTGAGTAATAACATATCCCAACTTGAATGAGAAGCCAGGAATATAATAAGCACGAGGTGTATTCTTTCCTTAAGAATGGATAAGTAAGAAATGTGACTCTTTGCTGCTGTTTCAATGGTAACACAATATTTTTATTGGTAAAGGCTACAAAGTAAGCAAGTGGAGAAGCTATTTAATTTGCCCTGTCCTAAGTACCTTGCACTCAAACCCACTGTGCTGTTGAGATTTCATTTGATTTAAAAAATACCAGACCAAGAGCATGCTGTGGCACTGGCGTGAGCTAATGATCATTCTGTGGCTCCGTACTGTGGAGCTGCATGCTGAGTTCACCTGACGTGGCTGAGTTGTGCAGAACCAGCCCTGGTCAGAGGTGCTAAGGATGGTGCCCAGACCACTGAACTGCTTTCCTTGCCTGTTTTGGGTGGTACAGGGCTGTGATGGTTGCTGTGTCCCTGAAGGGGTGGTGAGGAGAATGGTGGCTAATGCTCAAGGGAGCGGTAGATGCTATCACTGTCTTCTGTCCCCACATGTCCCCTTACCTTTTCTCCTTGAAAGCCCAAGATGTGATTTTGTTGCCTAAAGCCATTCTGGTCCATGCAGATATATTCTTCAGTGTTGCTGCTCTGTAGCAGCCACCTGATGTGCTCTGAAATATAACCCAGAATCTTGGCTCTAAATCAAGTCTCTTTTCCAGATCCTGCTGCGGCTCAGCAAGCTCTGCGTTCAGGAAAGCGCCTCAGTCAGGAAAAGCCGTAAACAGCAACAGCGGCTTCTGAGGAACATGGGAGCTCATGCGGTTGTGCTGGAGCTGCTGCAGATCCCTTATGAAAAGGTTAGGTTTCTGTACGGCTATCACCTTGCTTCATGTCATGTTGATGGGCATTTAATACCTCCTGTGAACCTTCTACCTTCATATGGGATTTGCGGAAACTATTTTATATAGTCTCATGGTCTATGAAATATCCATACTTCAAAAATGACAGGGAGCTTATATAAACTTTGTGTGTTTGAAGTCTTTGAATATACAGTGTTATGTGCTATTCCCTGGAGAAATACTTGTCCTTCATAGCTCAGAGTAAGACCAAGGCTGAACTCTCAACTTTTCACGGAAGTTGTGTACTGCCTTGAATTTATGTTATGTTGGTGGAAGCAAACTATTGCCATGAGGTAGCCGTATGACAGCCATTCTGGGAACATGAAGGGAAATGAGGGTGCTTGGCCTCCCAAGGATTTATCAGCAGGTCTGACCAGTAGTTAAACAGAGACCCTCCCGGTTGCAGAGATCCAGACTACCCCTTAGAACTGAATAAATAACTGGCTCTTCAGGCATGGTTTGCTGTTCATAACTAGCCATATCAGTGTGCCATGTAATGTCAGTGGTGCAGTTAGAAGCCCACTTTGACTGGCTGCTGTACAGTTTGAACTTGCACAGCACTGCATTGTGCTGACAAAGCACACTCTATGTTCATTGTGTTGGCTGCCCATTAGTCACAGATGACAGGTACTCATCACTGCATAGGTGAGGGAGCTTTTCACATTTTCCTAGTCACTCTGCTGTCCTCTGTTTCAAACGCTACAGGTTTCTGAGAACCAGTAGTTCTAGGCAATAGCTTTGATTAATGTTAAGGTAAGTCTCATGCTGTCTTGCTTCATATTTTGATAAAAAAATCAGTAGCAAAAACATCCTCCAACACCTCTTGTCACCTTTCTGTCCCATGCATGTGAATACATACTGGGCAGGCACTGGGGAAGGTGTTTTACCCTTGGAATTATATGAAACTCCCTGAAAATAAAAGCAGACACTAATTTTTCCAAGCTGCACTTTATACCATCAGTAGACTGGTAATCCATAGTGATGTCAGAGGAAAAGCATCAATTCCCGAACTGTACTTGGAAGCATGCAAGTAGTGTGCAGATTCCAGTAAATATAAATTGGGCTTAACTGTTGCAATAATAACGTTCCATCTCTTCTTTGCCATGAACTACCTATCTGTCGCTGCTGAAATGCATTTCAGTGGAACATGGCAGTATTCCTGTGTAGCCCTAAGGTGATGATGTGTGGTTTGGCCAATGTACTGGTATGTTCAGAAGTGTAAAAGTGACTAAAGCACGTTGCTGGCAGGCTTGGCCATGGAGTATGCAATTTTAGAGAATAAACTACTGTAGTTTCTATTATGGTCTTTATTTTTGATGATCTTTAAAACTGTGGAGGAGGCCAAACTCATCCTTAAGGTCTGTGAACTGGGTGGAGGTTTGTTTTTACTTCGGGGTGTGAGAGACGTGACAGTTCCCTTGCAGAGCTGGAGCTGTGGCTTGTTCAGTACTCACCTGAAAGTGAACCTTCAGAATCTTTTTAACCCCATCTTATTTGTCATGCAATCACAGGCTGAAGACACAAGGATGCAGGAGATCATGAAGCTTGCACACGAGTTTTTACAGAACTTTTGTGCTGGGAACCAACAGAACCAGGCATTGCTGCACAAACACATAAACCTGTTCCTTAACCCAGGGGTAAGAATAACCTCATGTCATGATTTATATTTTTCTATCAAGAAAGAAGAATGGATTCTCTTTGGTGATAGCCTCTGGGCCTGTTCTGATGCAAGATTGGTTGAAGGGGTCACATTCTGTTTGCATTCTAAAGCCTCCAAAGCTGGCAAGAACTGTTTGTTTAGGACCAGTATAGGAAGTTCAAGAGGCTGAAGAGGACTGAAAGTAGTCTTAGATACTACAACATGCCAGTGTGTTGAAAGATTATATCCTCAGAAATGTTCTTTTCGGTTCTGCACTCTGCAGCAGTGTTGACTTTGTCCTGACCTCTGTGTGGGTTTGGTTGCTTGGTTGTTCTCTGATTTATTTCTTTCATCCCCTCCCTTAGATTCTGGAAGCAGTAACAATGCAGCACATTTTCATGAACAACTTCCAGCTTTGCAGCGAGATTAACGAACGCGTTGTTCAACACTTTGTCCACTGTATCGAAACGCATGGCAGAAACGTTCAGTACATAAAGTTCCTGCAGACAATTGTCAAGGCGGAAGGAAAATTCATTAAGAAATGCCAAGATATGGTAATGGCTGAGGTGAGAGCTGCAGAGATTTGCAAGGTCTGAACAGAAGTTTTCACATACCATTTGGTGAAAATGACAAATTGATCCTCTCGCTTCTGGGACTGCCAAGAAGCTGACAGTTAGCTCTCACAATGCAAAAAGAGCATACAGCTACGAGAAAGCACAGGCTTTTTTGTGACCGAAAGCTTTCTGAGCTCTTCACCCATAGGTATAGCGAGTGGTTGCTTCATTAATGATACTTCCAATTTACTTTTCAGGGTTCTGTGCAGCAGCATGTAGGTGGGCTTAATGAAACAATGGGGCCTTTCTGTACAAAATTGGCTAGAAAAGAAAGTTTAATTTCATGATCACTAATGCGGAAGGAAAGTTTTACTGTGATAGTATTTTGATGGGGATTTCTTATCTTACCAAGACCTACATATTCAACTGTTAAGTACTGACGGGGGAATAGTCTGAGGGTCTTCATAAGTTTAGGTATGTAGGCAGCTGGGAAATTGGGCTGTCGGAGTAGAAGAGAGAGGTAAGAGAAAGGTGAATAAATCCTTTAAGTTGGATTTTGGATGTGATCTGTTTGACATTGAGTATATTTGCAAGTCTGTATTTTTATTGGCCTCCTCAGCAGGGGGAGCCCAAGGATCAGGTTTGTCAAGCTCTGGCATTGATCTGTTGGTCTTACTTGGTCCAAGGTCTGCCATATTTTGTTATTCAGTTCAAAAAGGGGTTTGAGAGCTTCTCACCGTGAGTCAAGTTTGTGAGATGCTCAGTAACTGGCTTCCATGGGGGTCAGCAGCTGTTGAGAAAAGGGGGTTGCCTTAGGGGTTGCATCCTGCATTTTAGCTAGCTGTTTGCCACAAGCCCTGCAGGAGGATAGCCAGATCCCTCTACCTGTGTGATCAGAAGTGTTCGCACTTGGTTTGCTCATTCTCCTTCTCTTTATAGAGTTACAGGAGGACTGAACTGCTCTGAAAATGTGGCTGTCCAGGTCTCAAATGTGAAGCTGATAGAAATCTTCAGTGTGTGACTTAACATGTCACTTGCTAGCCTTGGAAAATTGATGATGTTTTTCAGAAGGGTGGAATTACTGAGCCCTGCAGTCCTCCCATCCAGCATGTCCCTGGGGTGTTCCTCTGACCAAAGCAGTATGTCTGCAGCTAGCTGTATTAAAAAGTCAGCTGAGGCAATATATGTGAAATAAAAAAGCACAATGGAAAGTCACAAGCTTCTTGGCACAACTTCTGTCTAAGCAGTCAGTTGGATTGACTTTGAAGTTCTTCAGCTTAGAAGTAGTAAATTCTTTGAGAGAAAATGTAATACTTGAGCCCTCTCTGAAGGCAGCGCAAGAGGAATGCCCAGCTGACATGGTGGGCTGTGCTCCTTTTAAGTGCTTAAGAATAGCTAATCTGGATTTGCTCTGTAACACTCAGACATCAGATTAAGGGAGGATGCTGCATTGAGATGCATGGGCTTTGATCTGCTGATGAAATATTTCTCTTTCTTGGTAGCTGGTGAATGCAGGAGAAGACGTCCTAGTGTTTTACAATGACAGAGCCTCCTTCCAGACTTTGGTGCAAATGATGAGATCAGAGAGGGATCGGATGGATGAAAACAGCCCTCTGATGTACCACATCCACTTAGTAGAACTGCTTGCTGTGTGCACAGAAGGCAAAAATGTCTACACAGAAATAAAATGCAACTCCCTTCTTCCTTTGGATGATATTGTTAGGGTAGTAACCCATGAGGATTGCATACCTGAGGTGAGGGCTGTTTGAAGGCACTGGCCTGTATCTACTTGAAATATGCTGATTTTGGGTGAGAGAGATTTCACTGTTGCTGAGTCTGGCCAGGGAAGAGTGGTGGTACAGGTGGACAGCAAGCCGTGAGCTGTGAGACTGGGTTCCTTCCCTGGTTCTGCTGTCAGCAACCCCAGTCAATCTGGATAGTTAAATCCTTTTGTTCTTGTTTCCCTGCCCTTAAAATGGGGTTGTGATGCTGTACTTGGTTGGTTATTTTATAGGATTCTTGAGGCAGAGAGGTTTATGGAATATGCTGCTAACCTTGAACAGATGGTTCTGCAGAGCTGGAAATGATTATTATGCTGACGTTTTGTCTGCAGTTATCCTGGTGTTTTTTATTGGATGATGTCTTGCTATTCACGGCATTAAATTTCACCGGTGCTTAAATAAAAGGAAGAAGGAGAATTGCAAATTATTTATATAGCAGTTTTGATGTGACATTATATTCATTCATAATAATATTCAGGTTTTTATTTTCCAATGGTAATGTTTTTTTCCCTGCTTTTAGGTTAAAATCGCATACATCAACTTCTTGAATCATTGCTATGTCGACACAGAAGTAGAAATGAAAGAGATTTACACCAGTAATCATATGTGGAAGCTATTTGAGAACTTCCTGGTTGACATCTGTCGGGTATGGTTTCTGTATCTAGGAACTGAATTCAAAAAAGCTTAAATGAACCTATTTAGTATAGAGCAGTAAGAGTAAGACATAACAGTGCATCAAGGCAGTAAGTACCCTGACTACCTTGTTCCTTCAGATTTATATATGCCTTCTTTTCCATATGCCTGTGGATTTCATTAGTCATATTCCATGGAACACATTAATATTTTCCTTTAAAAAAGAAAAAAACCCAAACACCAACAAACCAAACCTCAGAAAACCCCCACACCCTGCTCCTTTGTCTAATGCCTTTTTCTGTTCTGCCACCTGGCTTGCTTATTCTGGCCAGGATACGTGAGCTCCTTCCCAAGCAATAGTTGATGTTTTTTGGCAGGTCAAGACAAATTTTTTCCAACCTTGGCATGTGTTTGGCCATATGGCTTTTTGCCTGGGATTCCAAGTATTTCCCCATACAAAAGCATTACACCTCAGTCCTCCCTATTCTACTACTTTCTTTTCTCTAAGGTACTCTGTTTTTTCCTTCCTCCTAAAAATGCTATATGCCAGCACACCAAAACAGCAATAATGTTGGGCTTTTGCTTTGGGATATGCTGGAAATCCAGATCCAAGTGTCATAAATACCATTGTGGTGTGGAACTGCTGTGACTACAGCAATGTGAAATCAAGAATGCCAGTCTGTAACACTTGTTAATCTACCGTTGTTGAGCTGTGTCTGACCCAAGAATGAATTCTCTTGCAGGCTTGTAACAACACCAGTGACAGAAAGCATGCTGACTCCATATTGGAGAAGTACGTTACAGAAATTGTGATGAGCATAGTCACCACTTTCTTCAGTTCCCCGTTCTCTGATCAGAGCACTACTTTGCAGGTAGGAAAATGTGGAGGGACAAAAGAGTGAAATTATACTGCCAATGCAATTACATTCATTCCAGTTTGGTTCCATTTACCAGTTAAACAGAAACACATGTGTTTGTAATGTGGGAGCAAATATGTATTCATCGTGATCGGGATGTTTCTTTTGCTGCAGAAGTGGAAAGTTTTTTAGACCAGAGTACAAACATTTTTCTAGAGAAGCTCAAGTGGCATTACTTCATTAGTGGATTCAGCTTTGTACTACCACTGACACCACACAGGTCTTTTGGAGGTAATTTCAATGTGTCATTCTCAGGTTATGAGTGAGAAAATCACACTGTAAGTAGGGAGATGGAGGGTTGTTTCCCTGCTTAGTACTGCAGATGCATCTGAGGGCTCTGGTTATCCTCTTAGCAGCCGTGGATCAGAGTACAGTTGAATAAGACGATGTGGGCAGGTGTAGGAAAGCAAACAGTAATTTTGCTCAGTGATAGTAAGTCATGTCAGCTGCCTAGCAGTGGTAAAGCAGTAGCACAGCAGCAAGGAGCTCTCCAGAGTGCCATGAAGAAGGAAGATAAAGCTTTGTGGCAGGCTTTTCAGACAGGAGTGTTGCATTACAGAGGGTACAAAATAATTTGTTTAAAGAAAGCATCTTTTTATAGGAAGATTCTCATTTGCTTTAAAAACATTCCAAGTAAAAACAAAAAATAAAAATCCAGGAGTTCAAGTGTGTATCATTAAGCTGAGTACTTTTATTGTCTTGTTTAAAAGTTGGGGAAACATGGAGAAGCTTAGAACATTAGTGAAGTGACAGAAGGTAGAGATTTCCACAGCAGAACAGCAGTGTCAGGACATTGCCCTAATATTTGTATTGCAGCACAAAGATAACATCATTCTTTTATTCATAAATAACTTTTTGGGAGGAGTGTGGGTGGTGTGGTCAGGTGCCTGGCAGGTCTGTCAGAAGTTGGGGTACGGTAGCTGTTGAAACTTGATGCAGCCTCATCATGCCTAAGGCAGATGTTCCCAGTGTGAACTCCAGGTCTGTAATTGCACACAACTGGCAGCACAGTAAGACGCATCTGGTTAGTAGCCATAAAGTGTATCTGGCAATTTGATGTCAGTCAAAGAAGCCATGCTAAGCCTTTGGATCATGGTGTGCTGCCTGGGTGACTGCAGTGCTCTGGGGAAGTGTCCATAAAACTGCTGCATGACTGTGCATCAGGTAAACACCTACTGCTCAGTGTGAGCAATAATGTTCCTGCTTTTGCCTTACTGGCTACCCATATCTCTGCCCTCCTTGAGTCAGGATGTGTATTTAACCTATATCTGGATGACCAGTGGCCAGCCTAATCTAGCCAACTCTTTAACATTCAGCGCAGCTCTGCTTCTCATAGGCTTAGAGAGCCCTCCTTATTCAGAATAGACAAGGAGATAGTCACACTGAAAGCAACAGAGCTGCATTTCAGATTAGCTCAAATATTCATAAATTGCCAAAGTGTGGGTATTGCCTGTGAGTGTGCAGAGAGCTGCAACAGCTGTGTTTGGGCTGAGCAGCTTTATTAGGGTTGTGTCTTAAAACACACAAGTCTGAGCAGTGCAGCAGTTGCTTTGCTCCTCATGGACTTTACGATGTCAGCCGCTATTGTAGTATCAGCCTCCGTGCTAGTTTGTCTGTCGGAACTTTTATCAAACAAAAGGAAGAACTGAGATCAAGTTAGCCTTGCCCCTGGAGTTCTGCACTTCTCTCTTCCCTCTATAGTGTATACCTTGGCTGTCATGCTTTTAATTGTCATCTCTGAGCATACAGCATTTGAATACTCTTCCTTACCATCATATTTTAGCTATCTGTTAATTTTATGTCAGTCCTTTTTCTTTAGTTTCTCAATCTCTCCTTCTCTCTAGGAGGATGGAGTAGCTTCACTTCTCTTTTACCATCTCGGTTGGTAGCTTTATTTTGTTGTCTTACCTAGATCTTTACATTACACATCTAAGCTAAAAGCTGTTTCTCTCTCCTTTCCTGCCTGTCATGACTCTTGTACATAACAAGGCACTTTCCCATCTGAGTACAGCCCAATGGACCACCTAGCTGGTGGTCTGAGCTGCTGCAGGGCAGTCTGCAGCCAGTGCTACCTGACCTGGTGATGCTGTCTCTGTAGGCAAGTGATGTTTGTCACTCTCCTTTGTGTGGCCTTTGTATTCAGCCACTCCCTGTCCTTTCTGCTGCACTGTCATCTCGTTTCTTCCCCAGCGAGCATCATCTCATTTCATGCTTTTTCGTGTTATGGCTTGTTTAACGTGAATTGTACCTCCTTTGAGTCAGAACCAGCCTTGCTTGTTCAAAGAACACCTTGTACATCTGTCATACACTTCAAATAATATAAAATTAAGAGAACATAAATTTGTCTTTTCAAAGAACAGCTGTCTAAAACTTTCCCTTTTTAACAAGGGTGCTGCTGCCCAAGGCTTTCCTTCACAAGTGTAGTTAGAGGCATATGGAACATGGAGTAAATTTCTTACTTGATTTATTGATGTAGTTTAAGCAAATGAAATGTCTTTGAAGCTCTTCAACACCAAGAAGTCTTTAAACATGAACTGAAAAGAGTATGTAGGTGGCTTAAATCCAGAAGCACAGGTATTTTCATTGCCCTTGGAGAATACTACTGCCTGACATGTTTTAGATGTTTGGCTTATTTCTAGCAAGGATAATAGGTATTTGCCTCTTAGTAATTTTTGCTTCTTGATTTTTTTTTTTTGTTCTCCTTTCTGTACTTTTCATAATAGTGTTGTGTGATGAACTGATACATTTAATTACCTAATAAATTTGGCTTTTTCATCTAACTCCACCTTTTTCTTACAAACAGGCACTAATCTTGACCAGAATAAAAGAGGTATTTTTTCACTGGTTCCTGTCTTGTGGGCTTTGCACTGTGGTGTAGATCACTTAGCTGATAGAAATATACGTAGCTAGTAGGCACGGGGACACGAGGTATTCCCTCTCAGTGTAGGTTCATTTGAAGTATATAAAATACTCTTTCCTCTACAGGTAAAATAAATGAATTGCACTAAGTAATTACTGTACAAAACCAAATGGGGAGTTTTGGTCACTGTTGTTGAGAAGTTGCAAAGATGAAAGAAAGAGCTCATGTGCATGTGTGTGTTGGAGTAGCTCACCTGTGTGTAGTGGAAGATCACCCTGTGAAATACAGAGCTAAAAAGCACGCCTTAATTTTGATCCATAGCAGCTACAGTGCTTACCACTAACTACTACCTGTGTTTGAAGTAACACACACACAGCTGGTTTCTTCAGAATATTAGATACCAGCTAACAGTACTTGCAGTGATGAGGCTTCAGCTCTGGAGCTGCGCTGTTGTTTAGCCAAGAGCAAAGTCCCATATACCTGTGGACTATTGAGTCAGCTTCTGGTCAGCACTAACAGAGGGATCTCTGTGTGCCAGGTTTGCTGATAACTCAGATTAAACTGATGAAGATGACTACTTATTTCCTTTGCTTAGTCAAGCTTCATTTACTGAGGCTTTATGCTTTAGAAGCTACCTATTTAATGTTTCCTTTCCAGCATTCGTTCCCACCCTTTCCCTTCAGTTGCTGATTGCGTGGTAGATACACTGTCTACAATGTGAAGTTGCCTAACAAGTGGATGCAGACCAGTTAGAAATGACTGGTGTGCAGAGTTATGGCTGAAGCTGGTAACTGGTGTTATACCTCAAGGTGATGCTGATACATCTCAGTATGGTGTGATGAGTTTGATTTTCTTTAACTTTGTGTTCTAGACTCGTCAACCTGTGTTTGTACAGTTGCTACAAGGTGTGTTCAGAGTGTACCACTGCAACTGGTTAATGCCAAGCCAAAAGGCATCAGTGGAAAGCTGCATTCGAGTCCTCTCAGATGTAGGTAAGAAACTGATGTAATCAGAACTAACTGCTGCAAACATGGTTATCCAGTATTTACTGCTTACATGTCATCCTTCCAGAACGAAAGTGCAGCTTACTTCTCACAGGTGCCACTTGCAGATAACTCGGAGCCAAGGCATAGTACAAAGCCAGACTTACATTGTTATATTGTCATGGTTGAGCAATAGGTGTTGTCATTGTAACCTGAAGTGCTTTCTCCATCTAACCTCAAAACCCACTGCAGTCCTGTTGATCTGCAGCAAGGAAATAGTTTTGTGCCACTCCTTCAAGTAATTTGTTCCATTGTTAGGAGCAAGAAGAGTAATTTGTGCTGGATATGAGGCCAAATCCTGTTGGATAGGTGTACATTTTTGTTAGCATGAGTTGTTGGGAGTGTTTGTAAGGAATGATTTCTATTCCTGCACTTTAAAGACAGTAAACAGCCTGAGGTGTGAAAGCTCATATATAATATATATAAATGCTACACAGAGGTCTGACCCCTTACACAGGGATTGAGCTTTGCATTTACAATGCACACTAAGGAGATAGTAGAAGGAACTGCAAGTAGAGTTTGTCTTGTTCTTGGGTTGGCTGTAATACGTGGGCTTAAGGAGTCAGTTCTTACTAACTTGCTTGTTACAGCAAAAAGCCGAGCAATTGCAATTCCTGTGGACTTGGACAGTCAGGTCAACAATCTCTTCCTGAAATCTCATAACCTGGTACAGAAGACTGCAATGAACTGGCGAATGACTGCAAGGAATGCTGCCCGCAGAGACTCTGTGCTTGCTGCTTCCAGGGATTATAGAAACATAATTGAAAGATTACAGGTGACTACATAGCACCCCTTCCTCCTTCAATAAGCACTTGCATGCCTACACAAAAGGAGGAATTTCCTAAGTAGAAAGACATTTGGAAATTAAGTAGTCAAAATGCCACACGGTAATCAAGTTAGCTGATGCTGAATATAATAATGCTGTAATACTGTATGTAAAATCAGATTGTAATTGAATGTGCATGGCTAATGGGTATGGAAGTACTCATCCTAGGAGATATTGGTATTTGAAGCTAGTGGTACTTGAAATATTCTTGTTCCACCATTAATGGTATTTCTTTGAGACAGGACTTTTTTGGCAGTGCAGCCTTCCAAACTCACTCAGTGCTTTGCTCCTTGTACACCAAAACCCAGTACAATGAAAGGTGCCACAGCCTTGCCTGGGAACCACTGCAGAAATTGAAATAAATAGATGTCTGTTCCTTGTGAATCAGTTGCAGCTGCAGTCTTTCCCTGAAACAAATAGATTTTGCTAACAAGACTGAACATAATGCTTCATGTTAGAAATAGGGACTGATGTGTTATAGCTATATTCTGTATTCAGATCTTTAGACAGTTAATAAGGCCTTTTCTATACCAAATGAAATTAATCATCTTCAAACAGAATGGGCAGATTTAGATTAGATATAAGGAAGTTGTTCTTTCCTGTGAGGGTGCTGAGACGCTGGCACAGGTTGCCCAGAGACGCTGTGGCTGCCCTACCCCTGGCAGTATTCAGGGCCAGGCTGGATGGGGCTTTGGGCAACCTGGTCTAGTGTCAGGTGTCCTTGCTCATGGCAGGGGGTTGGAACTGGATGAACTTTAGGGTCCCTTCCAGCCCAAACCAGTCTGCGATTCTGTGATCTTGGATGCCACCTTTATCTTTGAAGATTCATTCTCTGGTCAAAAACTTTTTCTGGCAAACAGTTCTAACTAGCTTTATGTAGCTTACATTGCATAATGTAAAACCACTGCCCAACGCAGTCTCATGGAAGTATCTTCTCCCTCTTTATCCATTCCTGTCTATTTGTCCATTTTAATTTGATTAAAATTCCTCTCTAGTTTCATAGGTATTGGTATTTTCTGCCTGTTTAAGTATTAGGGTAAATGTGGTTTTATTTTTAAGCTACATCTTTCCAAACATTAAGGAAAAGGAGGATAGTTTTATTTTTGCATAATGTTAACAGCACTACTCTTCTGTAAATTCTTGTAAACATAAATAGCCTGATCATTATCGCAGAGTTACAGTGCTGCTATGAGTCTCGTTTTTCTCGTATATTGACAATAGCATCTAGACAGATGGGAAGGTGGGGGAAGTCAGTCATCTGGAGGACTGCTGGAAATCAGGGCTTCCCTTTTAAAGATAACTATTAAACAATAAAACCTAAAGTTTTATCTGACCATATTGTGAGGTCTTTAATGTCTAGGTATTTATTGTTTAAAATCTTGGTTATGGTTATATTCTAGGACATAGTATCAGCTTTAGAGGATCG
>JAVHNF010069935.1:26290-43028 GCA_034783455.1 Micropsitta finschii | reverse complement strand
GTATTCAGGCTCTGTAAGTCTTCTTCAGGGGCACTAATAATGCTATAATGGGACCTGGAGACAAAACTATCAAATTCTTTCCAAGACAATCTTCCAGGCTCATCAGCATAGGCAATCATTTCTTTCACTTCTGGAGTAATAGGAAGATTTTAAGCCGTATCTTTTGATTTGAGTTGGACTTGAAAAATGACATAGCTGGGGGCCTTATTTGAAATGCAACGAGACTGAAATGTAAGAGCAATTTCCCATGCCGTTTGCAGAGAGAATGAGGCACTTGTCCCAGTTCTCTTAATTGTCTCTGATTGCTGTTTGTGTAGCACAGTCACTTCCCCATCTTCAAAATCATCTTCAAGGGCTCCAACATTTTTCACTTCACTGTTTTAAATCAAGAAGGGCTAAACATCCACCCATTCGACCATTATGGCTCTTTTATGTTATTTATGTGGTTTGTGCTATTAGGCTTTAAAATTTTATTTAATTGGCCTTAACAAGTACTTAAGTAACAGGTTTGAGGACACATCACTGGGACTCAGCATATGCTGATTAAGGTGTGCTTAACCTGACAGTTAATATTTTGTACCATTTTCCCAGCAGCCGTTACTGTTATGGAAGAAGTGCTAATTTTCCAAAAATGGTTAGAGCTTGGTTATTATGTTGGTTCTTTATTCACATGGCTTCATTATTTTGTTGGTGCTGCTCTGTGAGCAATGAAGTAGTGCTATTATTTCTACTCCCAAATCCTTTCAGTCTTTTGCAATCATTTAGGCACATGTGTGACATGACTCAGAGAAGCAATTCTGTTTGCCTTCAATGAGACTGTGCAGATTAATACACCTCAAAAAAAACAAGCTGCTCACCTTCAGGAGTGAGCACAGTATTTTCTGGCATGTACATGGGAAGGTGAAAACGAAACAGTAAAAATCACAGTCCTATGTCCCACCATATCTTCTTTGTTTAAGAAAACAGCTTTCATTCACAAGAGAAGTTCTGCCAGCTGGAAGCCCTAAAGCCTCACTTATTTTTGGGGAGCCCAAAGCAGCCAGGAGGGAAAGGTATCAGAAATTTCCAAGAAAGGCTGCAGGTGAGTGGAAGCCAGAGAGGCCACTTTGGCCTCTAAAACTGGAAAGTCTGTTCCAGTCTGTGGCTGGAATATTAGAAGCTGGTACTCCCTAGTTATCTGACACAGCAGAAGTCCAATTTAGCTTTTTACATCAAATTATTTATAAAGTCAGCAGGAGGTGGAGATAAACTATTCATTTTGTGCGTATCTATGTAAAAGGAACTCTCAGGAGAGATCCTCAAGGTCCTGCCAAGGAAACAAGTGGAAACATTTTAAGAATGGGAGGAAACATTTATAATTGAAACACCACAGTGTATTTTGATTAGTGAATTCTACCAGAATAAAGATGTCACTTTTCCTTAGATGAGTGGGTGGCACAAAGGAGAGCAGAGGAGGGTATGAGGGCTGTTAAAAAAATGTGACTATCACCCCAGCATATTCTGCCAGCCTGATGGACCTCTGTGGCCCCAATGTTCAAGACATCCTGACCTGACCAGAGAGCACCCAGGTACGCCTGCTACCTCTCTCCTTCATTTCTTCTCTAGTTGTCAAGGTAATACCACTTATCATCGTACCACTACCGGCTTCTTGTGGAGATGCACCTAAAACAACATCTCCTACAACCTCCTACTCATCAAAAGGGTTTCCAAGACCATTTATTGAGTAGCCTCTGCATCCCTAACAGCACAGTTGCAAATGAAAGGCAAGACTGTAGACAGAAGCTCTCTCTCTTTTACCTTTATTCATTGAAGAAATAAAAAGTTGAAATGTTGACTGAATGTTGTCTTACTTTTCCATGTTATTATTATTTTTGTTGTTATTATTCCAATTACCACAGCAATTCTGCTCAGTCATGGATCTAAATCTTCCATGCACATTGTTCCTGCCCCAAGGAGCTACCAACAACAGGGAAGAGACCATAGGTGGGCAGAGTCAAACAGATCACAGGGAAGGAAACAGTCAAATAAGCCGGGTTGGCATTGTTCAGGGGGACTCAGAACATCTGCACTTTCATCTTAACAAAAACAGGACTCCAATAGTATTAAGGACAGGGCCAGTTTCAAACCATCTAAGATAACTGGTTTTTACTCACAAAGTTAATGCCACATAAAATGTGAATTTTCTTTAAAGCCCCTGGTCTAGCAACAGGCAAAGGGAATAAAGAATGTTTTTTAAATAAAAACTTCTGCTTTAAATACAGCATTCAAAATGAAAAGTATTAACTGTTTTACATTCTTTATCTTTAATAAGGGTTAAAGGTTTTCTTAGCAGTACTTGTGGGAATGGGCATAAGTCAGGGTTAACTTGGCAGAAATCCCAAATTACATTTAGCTATTCCCTACTGTAACAGTGAACAAAGATTCTATTAACATCTTACCCCCTGTTGAGCCCAAGTGTTCCTCTTTTCAACATAACAGAAGCTTTGAGTCTTCAATTTGCAGGTCTGTGGAGGTGATTTATGCCTGCAGATCCAGCATGTTGTTCAGCATTTGTTTACATTTATTTCCAACTGTCCACATCAAAAGTTTTCTATGAGAAGCAGAGATATTTACAAAAACTTTTACAATGTATCCAATTTGGACTCGAAATCAACACATTCCTTCCAAACTCTAAAAACTGAACATAAAAGATGGGATGGAGGAGGGGCTGTTGTGACTAGCTCACAAAGTCCATGGTATGTAAGAGAAGCAGAGAAAAATCAAAGCAAAACAAAACCCTTCACTGAGAAAATCTTGCTCCCCAGGTGCCTACTGGTTCAGGTGCCTCAGAAAATCATGGCTGTTGTGCTAGCAGGAGGAGAAAAGGTGTCACACCACTCACTTAGACAGACAAGCAGAGTTGCATTCATTGTCCCACCATGTTGGTGGGCATTGAAGGTGCACAGTCTGTGAGTGTAATACCTCCACAGGGTGCCACAGCCTCCGCTCACTCTCAGACTAAGTCCAGATCAAGCACTCTGTGTTCCATTTAGTCTGAAGGTTATACTGTAAACAAAGAAACAGAATTTTTGGTCAAAGGGACATAGCAGATTTCAGAGTGACTGCTGCTGTTTGGGAACCTGGAAGGAGCAGGAGGTCTTAAAGGACACATACTTGAACAAAATACAGACAGCAATTTCCTCTGTGTCTATACTCCTGAAACCCCCATACCAGCATTGAATGGGATCAGACAGGAACAGCCTGAAGCGACTCAGGATCCTGTGAAAAGGTGAATGTAGGGGCTGCATGGTGAGATTAAATATGTCCTGCTAAGGAGTAAGGGAAACTACTCATAAGTAATCGTGCACCCATGGCGTGCTCATCTCTCAGACAGGATGTTCTTGCCCCAAACACTCAGCTTCAACCCTATCACACTGATTCTTGAAGACCCACAGTATTGCCAGTCCTTGCTCCTTGATGGACTTAAAATGAAGCATTTTGGAAGGAAAATCTGCTGTCACCTCAAACACCTTATAGTCACTTTTAAAGAGAAACCTACAATTTGTAGTCTTTCACAGTAAGGTGGTGATCACATAAAAAGCATCTGGCTTCCTCTAACAGGAGGGACAGGCATCTCACTCACAGTCTTTCCTCACAAGCACAATATCCTCTAGGTGACCTGAACCCAAAGGTTTACCTTTCTAATATGTCAAGATTTCCTAATCCATTTTAGTTTCCAAACATGTCAGCATTTCCTGATGCATTCTGTGCTCAGCTTCGAGGCCATAAGCACATGTTGTGGGAAATGTGCTTCATTCCTCCTTTGACCTTGTGATGACCTGCTGTTTGCACTGCAGGGATATGCACCTTTGTGGCCTCAGGCACTATGAAGTAGCAACCCCTGCGCTTTTTGTGTCCTCTCTAGTGCTTGATCTCACAGAAAAGCTGGACACAAAGGGATTCATGTACTTTTTTTAAATGGGAATAAAAAAAAAAAAAAACTCTGATTTTGCATGAATTTATAGCAATTTCTTTTTTTTTTTTTTTTAAGCAAACAACAATTTCAATTTCTCAGCTTCTTCACCAGGGTCTGTGTTTCCAGTTTGTGTTCCAGCTGCTGTAAAATAGCAAATATAACTGGCTGCTCTCCTGCCTCGAGAGGGCACCAAGAGACAGTTGAAAAAAGGACAGAAGCAATCCAGCTTTACCTCAGGCACCAAATATTACGGTCATGAGGATGTTCAACTACAATAATTAGCAATAACCACATAAGCAGCAGGAGCTTCCCTTACCTCCTGTCACCCCTCCAAAGAATGGAGTCTCCTTCATTAAAACCTCTGCTTCTTCCTTAATCCCAGGGACCGGTTCATGGGTGCTTCCTTCAGAGACATGAAGACCTGGACTCACCATCATGGCTTCCCAAAGCTGCTGCCCAGTGTCTTAACTGCAAAAGGAAAAGCATATTATCATGAATCACCTGACTTCCAAATTGAAATTTTAAAATGTGAAAAAAAGTCTAAAACATTAACGGGATCTATTAAGCAAACCAGAGCCCATCGTCAGTATGACTACCACTATATTTTCTGCAGCAACTCTGACCTACTTACAAGAGATGAACACTGTTTATGAAGCAGGATTTGGTGGGGTTTTTTTCTAGTAATTATGTTTTTCCACCTACCACCTGGTATCCAATCAACTTACCATGACAGTACCTAATTTCCAGGGGGAAAGTCGAAGTTACCAGTTTTAATGAAGGTTATATAAAACCCCATTTGTTAAAAGAAATATCCACTTTTTTATCCTAGAAGCATCTCAGTCTGGTAACTTAAACACAAGGCCATTCTTTCACCCTCTGATTCAAAGCACCCCAGTGGAAAGGTGCAGGGCACTGTACCTGCAGGACATGCAGACAGCAAGGCAGTCCCAGGCAAGGCACTCAGCTACAGACGGCCATGCAAGGAATGGAGCTGAGGGGTTAATATCTGCAGTCCAGACCTCTGTGAACCCAAAGAGATTCATACTACCATGCCATGAAGACTCTATGCCATTACCTGCAGAAGTTAGCAGATTAATTATAAACATCCAAAATGAATTTTAACAACATTTCTACTTCCTTTCTTTGCCACATTGTCTTTATAATGTTGATATTCTAGTTGCATACCTGCTTGTCAAATACAATTTTTGGTGCTATTGATAAATTTGCAGCATAAAACCTGAAGGAAACCAAAGCAATTTCAAACCAAAGTAGTAAATTAAAAGTAAGTAGGTTATATTTATCTGTTAAAAATTACTCAGTGAGTTTGGGTAAAGAAAGGGAGGTAGAGAGTTTTGAATGTGCTTAGATTTCTCAGTGTGGATTAAAGAACAAGCCTGGGTACTCCTGACTTCCAAATGGGTTGAAAATACAGGCTGCCTCCAACACAAAAGTACAAAAGCATATTCATTACTGACTCCCCAGAAACCAGGATTATGCTTCTGATGTCCTTAATGCACTGTCTGAGCCATCCGTTGTAGACTGGAAAGTCTAAATTCAAGGTAGGGCCTGAAGTTACAAATCTTCACAGTTGCGCATACATTCACGTCGTGAATTGATGACTGTCCGATGTGAATGGCAAAAGCAAAGGAAGAAACTGGAAGTTCTATCAGGCTGCTCTGTGAGGCTTTAGGTCCCTCTGCCCCCAAAATAACAGGCAACATGATAAAGGCAAGGGAAAAAAAATTATATATTCAGAACATTTTTCAATCTTCTGGTGATTCCGGTCAGTGACATTTCACAGCCAGCAGTTTCCTATATTTTGTACACTCAGGAAAAAACATGGACACTCTATTTCCTCACCATGGGTGAATTGAGGGCAGAGGTGGCAAGGCCTTGTTGTTGGGAAGAACAATCTTCCAGAAAAAACACAGTATACAGAGGAAACGATGAATTTCAGTTATATAAATATACAGAAAATAAGTGGTTCACTCATAACCAAGAGAATTCCATTTACACACATTTATTTTGAGGCACAGTTGCTATCAGTTGAAAAAAATTTTAGGACTCAGATTACAACATGGAGAATTAAATAACTGCAGTTCCTTTCTTCTGCATAGGCTTACAAAGCTCATCATTGTATGGACTGCTTTTGTCCTCATCTCAGATTTCTGACAGCCTCCAGAGCTCACAATGATGATATCCTGATGATGGTAAGATCCTGATCACATGTTCTCACAGATATGAGGATCATGAGTTAAAAAATAAGGCAACTAACACTATGTGGATCTTGTGAGAACCTCAGGTATTTAAATCTCCATCATTCCAGCTCTGTCCTGGGTAGTTCTTTATAAGGGCTTACAACAGGCAAACGGCAATCTCACCAAGTTCAACTAAGAGAATTGCCAAGTCCTGCACTGAGGGATGAATAACCCCAAGTACCAGCAAAGGCTGAGAATAACCAGTTGGAGAGCAGCTTTGCAAGAAAAGCCCTGGGAGTCTTAGGGGACCCCAAGCTGACCATGAACCAGCAAGCTGATCTTGCAGCAAAGAAAGCCAATGGGTCTTCAGTAGGTCAAGGGAAGTGACCCTCCTCTTCTCTTCAGCACTGGTGAGGTCATATCTGCAGTGCTCAATCCAGACCTGGACTCTCCAGTATATAAGAGACATGGACACACTGGAATGAGTCCAGCAAAGGGCCAGGATGAGAGTTAAGGGACTGGATAATCTCTTGTATGAGAAAGAGCTGGGACTGTTTAGTGTCAAGAAGCTCAGAAGAATCTTAATCAATGTATATAAACACCTGATGTGAACGAGTAAGAAGATAAGAGCCAGACTCTTCCCAGTAGTACCCAGTGAGAGGACAAGAGGCAATGGATATGCATTGAAACAGAAAACTCCATTCAAACATATGAAGTTTTTACTGGGTATAAGGTCTAACACTGGAACAGGTTGCCCAGAATGTCAGTCTCCATCCTTGAAGATATTCAAAATCTGAGAAGACGCAGCCCTCAGCAACCTGCTGTAGCTGACACTGCTCTCAGCAGGGCTTGGACCAGATGGTCTTCAAAGGTCCCTTCCAACCTCAAAGCTTCTGTGATTCTGTGACTGCTTAGATAGTTCTCTTCCCAGGTTATTGATGTGTTTTGCCACAGGAAGAGCAACAAGCTGTATCAACAAACTTGCCACTGGAAAAGCTGAATTGATTGCTAGAACCACACCAGCCAGCTGGAGTGAATGTGAGTTTCTGCTTAAAGGCCTGCCAACATAAACATTATTGTTGCAGAATCTGAGCTCCAGCCGTAGGCTATATGCCAGACTTCTTAATGTGCCTCAAGAACATAGACATCATTACCACAGTAACACAGTATTAGCACCCCAATAAGAGCTGTGATAGCAGTGGGAGGGGCTAGCTGAAATGGTGATTGAACCTGTGCCACAGGCTCTGCTGCACCAGAAGGGGTACGGATGCCTTAGACCAGCCAGAAAATCATCCTGTGACAAACAAGAGCTATGAACATCCAACAGCAACGCCTGGGAGAGCTGATTTTCCTGTACTCTGGGGAAAAGTCTCAGCAACCCCCAGATCCTCTGGTCCATTTCTAGTCTTCCACCTGAAAAGCAGCATTTCATGAACATTCACTAAATCACTGTGCTATTCCATGACTGCAGGTGGAAGGAGAGTAATAGCCAGGCAAAAGGAGGTAAGGCATAAGCAAGACTGAGCACTGCTGGGAAGGGGTAGGCTGGCAGCTATGTATGTATTTACCGTGGCAGGAGAGAAGGGGATGAAAGGGGGCAGTTGATTCTTGTTCACACTGCATGGTGCAATGCATTCCCCACCACCATTCAACTTGCTGCGTCCAGCTCCTCAGGCTAGTACATGACATTGTCCCAGCTGGAACACTGCATTCAGCTGAGCCTCAGCATGGAATCATCCAAACCTCTTCATGCAGGGGAAACAGGAATGGAGAGAGAATGGTCCTTCCCTTCCATTTCCTGGTTAAATGATGAGCTGCTTGGTCAAGATAAGGGAGATTTCATTGCAAACCTTGCCTACTTAGCAGAGAGCTTTCATAAGCTCCAGTTCCTGGAATACATTTTAACTTCCATTTTTTCAGGCCTAATGACTTCAGAAAAAACAACATAGATACAACTCCTAAGGACACAAAGCTGAGAAGCACTGCTCCTCCCATCTCGAAATCATTCAGCCTAGTTTTTACGTCTGTCACGTAAGTCAGGGGAGGAGGTCTGCCTAATTATTTACTGAGCATTTGCAGAGCAAAATACTATTCTGAAGTACATCAAGTGTATTACAAAGCCAAGGTTTAGGCCTAATAGTGTGGTCTGTTATATCAATCACAGGAAGTTATTTTAACATGAATATGGTTATAAGTTTGACAGATTTAATTGCAATGTTTGCCTGCCCCCTTCTATATAGATGACATGAAATTAAACAAACTGGAGCTAGATACTAAGGGATGACTTATTTTGAAAAATGACTGCACACTTCTAATCAAGTTTGACGAGGTTATTTAAGTAGACTTGCTCAGGAACAAGACTAATCTTTAGGCTGGCTTTATTTTTCATTTTGTAATATATTATGTCTTTAAATGTTGAATTGTAATTTATTTCTAACCACAACAGTATTTTTGTTGTACACACAATAAATTATCATCCAAGAAAGGCCATCCTCTGCATTTTGTTACTGCTCAAGCAATTTTCACTTCAAACCATGTTATTCTTTACTCTTTGTTTTCTTGTCCAGTTCTGCGCATCAGATGCCTGTAATTTTCTTCCTCTAAACTGCAAATACAGCCTGTTTATTTCTCACATCCAAAACAAGAGCACAAGAATAAAGGTTGACTAAATTGTTCTTCAATAGAACAATCCCCCCGAGATCCAAACCTAGCAAAGTTTGTAAGCATATATTCAATTTTAAACATTAGCATTTCCATTGTCTTTGAAAGAATATGTTTTATGTTAATTCTCATACTTCAATTATGCATAGGCTAAAGAACTTCATTGGACAAAGGTCTGAGCACCTTCCTAGCTGAGCAGACCTACTACACTAAATGCAACCTCTATCTTTCGGAAACTAGATTTCTTTACTGTCTTTATACGGTAAAAGACTTAAGCTTCAATTTAAGATTTAAAATGGCTAATAGAAAACAGACATACATATTAAGTGAAATTTCAGGTATAAGGTCTCCTAATTTGCAAAACCAACTTCACTAGAAGTGGTTCATTCTTAGCAAATTACCTATGACAAGTCAGAGTTTCACTGATAAGCTGCTCAAATTCTCCATTTTCTGTTCAGAGGAGTATCTAAAAACTCATCATGCCCGGTCCTTGAGGAAGAACAAGAATTCAATTCAAACTGAAAAGAGGCAGTGCTGTGAGAGGTTCTGACATTCAGAAAGGGTAGGCAGATAACAGAGAGAAAAATGACAGACTCAGTCTGCACCACTACTAAAATTAGATCATTTCTTTTGTTCTCCTGAACATTCTGCTCTATTTGCCAGGAATCATATTAGCAACAGAAACTGTGAGAATCTGTCCAATCTTATTAGAGAAGCTGGACACACAGAAATTATGAAAATCCATTTTAAATGTACTTGCACTTAAAAATAAAAAAGGCAGGCTTTTAGAATTCTGCAAGAGTAGATCAGAAAACTGGGTATCAAACTATCAAAGCTTAATTAACAGTACTGCAGTGTGCTGAGCACCAGCACAGAACAGTATTTTACCATCTGCATCTATATATACTTATTGTTTTACTACTTAGGAAAGTGCTGGACAGGCTTAAACAGAAGCATGATCTCAAGCTCTTCTCAAAAGCAACCAGTTCATCCCAAACGTACCTCTCCCGTCTAAGCTGACTTTTCAGTGCTGTCACCCAAGAGCGCTGAAAGGCCAGCTATGTTCTGGGGAAGCATTCTGATGGCTGGCAGTGAATCTCTTCCCTGTGTGGGAGATTTATCAGCGGACCTAACCTGTAAAGCTGTACAAGCAAGTGATGATTCTGGTGTATACCAAGACACCATAGCTGAGCTCCACAGTACTGTGGGAATTTCACATGAGAATCTTCACACTGAGATCTCCCCTCACTGGTCTGCTTTTCTGAAGACATAATTAGAATCAACAGGTAAGAAGTAATACTTTCAGCCAGGCATACAAGGGAAATGTTCATAGGTGATAGGATGAGGCTCCCTCTCTAGTCTGATTTTACTAGAATAGCAGATAATAGCAGATAAAAGCTCTTCCATAGCCCTATTTGTAGGCCTGTGGTTATGACATCTTCTACAGAACGGCACAGTGAGTTGGACTCTTTCAGGCTTAGAAAGTCCTCAGCCTCCTTTCTCTTGGGGTGGGCAGCCACCTGCCTACTTCACTAAAGGCAGTTCCTGGCACCACACCACTGCCTTTTAGCCCTTCTTAAGCAGGTACCAGTCTTGTCCAGGGCATCATTTCCCCGAGGGATTCAAGGCATTTTATGCACAACCACAAATCAGATGCACTAAGACAGCTGCTCAGACCTGCTCCTGGAGCAATGCTTCCTAACAGCTAACATCAGCAGCTACTTAAAGAGCATCGAACTATCCTCCAGAGACACCTATTTCTCTCTGTTCCCAAACTTGCGCAAAGCCCAGATGTCTCACTTAGATCTCTGAATTAATTTTTTGGGTCAAGAAGATTTTTTTTAAGTCATTGCAAAGTTCGACGCAGGACAGTGGTGATCTAAACCTAGTCTTTAACAACTAGCAGGAGAGAATATGAACATTCTTAATTTGGTGAAGTGCTCAAGGACTGCTAAGATCCTTCAGCTCCAGCAGTAAAAGGTTGTGTAAAAGGTTGTTGCTGAAGTGGGGCGTCTTGCACACAATCTGTCTCCATTTATAACCACAACATCCATGAGGCCACGGACTGTGGTATAAATGACAACTGTGAAGTCTGTATGGCCACAGGACTGTTGCACCCTGTCAGACTAAAGATGCAGAATATCCCATAGTCAATCCTGGGTTGTCACTTATGATTCTAGTAGTAAACAAATTTGCAATGTGTAATTCTCCTCAGATCAGTGACGAATTTCCAAAACACAACAATTCAAAGAGACTTCCAAGGCAAGTGAGTCTTTCCCAAAACAAAAAATATTTAACTAGATTACTTCCTTAATCAGGACTTTTTCAGCACTAAATTTAAGGAGGAAAAAAGAAAACAACAAAAATAATTCAGCTCACAGCTCCTCATTTTTAAGAATATCCTATGCGAACTAAAAGGAATCCTGTAAATTCAGACTGCTTTATACTCCACTGAGAGCAATACTGGAAGAATACGGTTCTCCTAAAACGCAAACTACATTATACACAAAACTAAATTGATAAGAAATACTTTCATATTGTTTTAAATGTCATAATAAGTGTCTAAGTTATCAATTCTGAAATTAGTTGAAGTACACGCTTAGTCCCCATACAGGAAGGGTAGCTGAATGGGGGTTGACACTTCAGTTGATGAAACTCATTACATGGACGACTGTTACCCTTAAGCTCTTAATGGTAGCTCAGTAACGGCATCAAAAGCCTTTGCCCTCAGTAAGGTATACTTAGAAGTAGGAATGGAGTACTTTTTCATGAAGTTTATTCTAAAAGGATAAAGTTATCCAGAAAGAAGCAAACTCCTTAGTCTGCTTTCCTGCCAGCCTAAGGCCATATTGTCGAAAGGCATTACTTCCAAGGGAGCCACAGAAAGGTAGTCATGGATAACACACATCCAGCATACGCAGCTTTGCAGACAGCTACACAGATAAACAGAAGATGGGTCCCATTTAGGATGCAGAACAAAAAGAATGAGTAAAATGAGGAGTCAGATTTCACTCCGACATTGCTTTGGGAATGCCAGCCTATAGACCTCAATGTGACAATAATTATAATTTTGGGCATCAGGAATAAGGTAATAACCAACATCCACGATCTGATTTGGAAGTAATCATTTTTTTACCTAGCATTAATTATCTTTAAAAGAATAATTTCCTACAAGCTCTGTCTTCGCTAATAATCAGTAAATAAGGAAAAGAATCTGCTTCTCCTACCCTTGTAACTGTACACAAAGATGCATTCCGGAACAGAAATCACTTTTTGGTTTATCTTTTAAAATGAGAAAGGCCAGTAAGAAAAATATTTGCTCCTGCATGTATCATTCTAAACAAAGTAAACATTAAAAATATGAAAACAGGCCAAATTATTATTTGGAGAGTCTGGACTAATAGCCCTTTCACAAACTAAAACCAAGCCAGCTAAACGCCATGTCCCAGGTGTGCAAATAGTTTGTGTATTATAATTTTAAGGACATGAGGAGTTCTCTTAATTTCAGTGGGATACTTCACATACTTTCAGTTACACATTGCGCGATACATCTGCCAAGGAGACCTGGAGGTTGGCAGAATTTACCTAGAACAGTTTACTCCGTTAGCAGGTTTTAACTTATTTTATATGACCAAGGAAATTCTTAGAACTCTTAAGAGAAATAAAATAGTATGCTCCCTTCTCTAGTAAATAGCTCAGAGTTTGCACTGACTGAAATTCAGATTTATTATTTTGAGCAAAAGCGAAATCACAGGAAATGAGGACAGGTAAGAAGCCTTCTCTGAGTTTTGAAATACAAGTGGCAGAGCTTGCAAAGAAATAAATCTGCTGTATTCTTTCCCCCCTGGCATTGTCATTTAGGATTTACCTTTCCAGAAAAGAATCATCATCTTTACAAAACTGTAACTGACTTGGTAAATTTGGACAAGATCAAACTTGGCAATCAAAAAGTACACACCTGCTACTGACCATTACTGAATTGTACAGATACGCTATTTACCTTGGAATATCGGAAGCATATAAACTCTTGAATTTAATAGGATTGTAACACATACATTTGAAGGACAGGGTGAGTAAATCTTAAGGATACAAAAAAAAAAAAAATCATGTTTGGGTTTTTTTAAGATATTTGTTATTTGTCTTCCAGGAGGCTGCCTCACTGAGCTTCATTTAAAAGAAATTCAGAAAAAGTAAATTAGCATTTTTCTTTGGTAGTGTTTCCATTGGATACCTCAATCTAACTGCCTTTTTATTATTTCTGAAGAATAAACATAGACTTATAAAAATGCTATGATGCTTCTGGTAAGAACTGATTACAGTGAATCACTATATAAATTTTTACAGTTGTATTCATTAGGGTTATTATCTGTGTTACATCAACTCTAAGCATATGCCTGTGATATGATATACCATATCATAATGCTATGGATTGTGTACTTGTGACAAATGTTTTAATATATTAGAATGCTGCACATTAACGTTGAATGTTGTAATAGTTAAAGAAACAGACTGATCTGGTTGGTTTTGCACTTTTGCTAATGTGGGAAGCCTACGAAAATGACCTAAAAAGTGATGAAAAAAACAGCCACTGACACATACATTCCACCTCTCAGAGGGACACTGGGAAACCTAAAGAAACTAAAGACATTTGGGTGAGAAATTTATCAGCTGAAGAGGGATCAAACCCGAAGAGCAGCCCGGCTGGAAGGCGGAACACGGACAAATGGACGGAGGAGGCCCAGGAGCCACAAGGTCCGGCTGGCGTCTCTGCGGACAGAGGCATTTTATTCACCCTTCCCTTTTTTGACCTCGGGGACCTGGTGGCAGGCCACAGCGAGAGAAAAGCCTCACGGCCCATTTTACAACCGAAAGACGCCGGTTACGTGTGGAAAACCGAGTTCTGAAAATCCGTACTGCTGAGGGAAGCGCGGGCAGGGCAGAGGGGGCCGCCGGGTTCGGGCACCAGGCTGCCGTGAGGGTGAGTGAAGCGAGAAAGCCGCCAGCCCTCGTCCTGGCAGCAGCTCGCAGCTCCTGCACCGACTCCAAGGAGACGCCCACAGGGCGCGTAGCACCCCATGGGCAAGGGCCATTTCCCGCAGGCACCGCAGACCCCCGCCGCGCCTCGCTGCCACCGGCTGCCTCAGGCTGGCAAGATGGCGGCCCTTCCCGAGACGAGACAAGAGGGGGCGGTGCCGCGAGAGGGCTGCCGCGGCCATACTGGGCCTCACTGCAGCCGTTAGCAACCGCCTCCTCCCCCTTCGCACACCCTGCCGTCCCCAGCAGCAACAGCAACGCCGCCTCGGAGGGGGCACGGCCGCGGAGGAGGAGCGCCCGGCTGTGGCCTGTGCCATTCATACTCCCTCAGGACAGCTGTGGGGTGAGGGGAAGTGTTCCGTCATCCTTCCTCCCTCGGCAGGGTTAGCCCTGTTGCTCATCTCCCCCCGCCCTGCAAAGCCCCTGTCCTGCTCCGAGCCCGGGCCAGAGGTAGGTGCCCGCCTCGTAGAGGCTCTTTACCGCGGCTGCCTCTCGCTGGCCCCGACCTGTCGCCGTAATGGGCAGGCACTCCCTTCTGCCTGGGACAGCAGGAACCGGGGCGCCGCAGGGCCCTTCACTGGAGCAGGCAGAGGCGGCAGGGCCTCACCGCACTGGGGAGGTGGCGGTGCGAGGACAGCCGGGGGCCGGTCGGGGGAGGCCTCCTCTCCCGTCTGGCGTTGCTCGCTCCCCGGGTTGCCCGCCCGCCGTTCCTCGGCGGGTCCGGTGGCGGCCTGCCTTCCCCTCCGAAGTTGACGGTAGCAGAGGCTGTGCTTCGTCGCTTGGTTGATTACTTTGATTTCCTGTGTGGGAAGCGCAGTGGCTCTGGTGGGAGCCCCTCTGGCAAGGTGCAAAGGTGTCTCGGGAAGGAGATGATCTGCCGCCCTTCCCAAAGGTGGTTGTGGGATGCTTTTCCCAAAACTGGATGAAACGTGTTTGCCTAAAACTTTGCATCCCTGAGGGATGGCATCGGTGCCGTGAGGAAGGGCCTTGGCCTGCTCCGTCTGGCTTCGGGGTTGGGAGCCGGCCTTCAGGACCTCTGAACTTCAACCATGGAGTAGAGGTGCGTGTCTGGCATGCAGGTGGGCATGGGATGCACCAGAGTTTGTCTGGACAGGGCTCCCCTGTGCCTCCCATGCTGGCATTCCTCCCTCCCATGCTAGCAGGTGGTTTATAACTGTTGCTTAGTGTTGCATGAAAATACCTGAAGATCACCGAGGTAAGTATTTTTAAGCCTTATGTGATCAGCAGCTTAGATGTCTGAGAGCTGTACATGTGTTTTGTAATCAGCTTGAAATAAAACCAAACTGCACTGAGCTGATCCACCAGCAGTAGATGTGAGGAATGATGTTTGTTTAGACAAAAATTCATGCCCTCCTGTGAATTTCTGCATGAATTTGAGCAAGATTAGCTTTGTTTCCTTTTGTGATGAGGACATACAGAGGATATTGCAAGGGGGAGCTTGTTAAATTATGTTATGGTATTAAGTCCTTTTGCCATCATCGTTACAATAGTATCTCACACAGATCCCTGCTGGTGATGACAAACTGTTGTGCGGATTGTTTCGGTAACCAGGCAAGTTGTCAAAGTCAGGCCAGGCCTGTATGTTAGGAATGTGTATTGAAGCCAGGTCCTGTAAATGCTCACCAAATGCAGTCTTGTTACTAGGGCTTTGCATAGAAACAGTGAGACACTCAGGAGTGCCTCTGATATCCTAATGACTATTTGGAAGCCAGGATAGTTGAGGATATCGTTTCCATAGTTTGTGAACTTCAGTCTTGGGATTTTCATTTGTAAATAAGTGCAGTTCTTTTTAT
Source organism: Micropsitta finschii (assembly GCA_034783455.1). Lineage (NCBI taxonomy): Eukaryota > Metazoa > Chordata > Aves > Psittaciformes > Psittacidae > Micropsitta > Micropsitta finschii. Next base: position 27,366 of record JAVHNF010069935.1, on the reverse strand, counting down.
GGCTTGCTTTGGAACATAGCCAAGAAGAACTGTATTGTTTACATGCGTAGCTTTTTGTGTCTCACACAAAAATGTCTATTGTTTACACAGAGACTGTAAGGGGAATGCTTTGTTAACTTTTTGTTAGCAATATAAATTGACAAACACAAATGCAGACTAGAACTTGAAACCAAAATAGTCCTTCCTAGAGCAGAAAAACAAAGCTGTCGGAAAATTGTTTTTCAAGAAAAACTATGCACCTACCGGGTCTGTTTCTTTTAAAATTTGGCTTTTAGCATTTGCACACATACAGATCTTCTACTGTGTGTAACTTTCACAGCAACTTATTTTCATGCCTAATATACCCATCTAAACAGTGTTTCCTTTTCTAAACAAGATTGGCTGAATTGTTCTGGGTTTGTTCTTTTTAATTGCATTTGAAATTTGGTTTTAGTTGGGTGTGTCCCTGTTACATTTTCAAATTCCTGAGATGACTGTGATGAATTCCTGTCTCCATTGTCAACATGTGTCTTTTCCATTAAGACCGAGCTGCCTTCTCTTAGGAAACTTTCAGTGGCTTTTAATAGTATGACCAAAAACCTTCAATTTTTTCAATATTCCATGTTCATTATTCTATGTGTAGAAATTCCAAAATGGAATGGAATTCCAAAATTAAAATAGAAAACTCACAGCCTGCAAGAAGAGACATTACGTAGGCTGGGGGGCCCTGCTTTCATTGTGGAATGGATTGACTTAGTGGACCCTGAATGCAAATTTCCAGTTGTGATAATGCATATGAATGGCCCTTAATCTCTTACTTGTGCTGGTTTTTAACTTAGTCCCATGATGACCAGTCTCTACCTTCAGTCAAGTGACTGATACCTGCTTAAATGTAAGGACCAAGTTGTTCTTGGGAGCACCTAAATGCAATTGGTATTGTAGAAAGAAGGGATTACAGTAGTTTCGAAGCTCCATGGCAGCCGCATGTTTCATTTTTAACACCTCAGCAATTATGTCTAGTACTGTCATGGGTTCAGCAGTAGCAGTCATTTTTTCTTCTTAGTAGCTGGTGCAGCACTATGTTTTGACTTTCGGCC
>JAVHNF010069935.1:10138-22478 GCA_034783455.1 Micropsitta finschii | reverse complement strand
GTAGTTCCCGGCGATCCGCGAAGTCTCCCCAGGCAGCAGCCGCCTCTTGTCGCCGCTGCGGGAGGTCGCAGCCCTCTCCTCACACCACCAGGCACCAGGGGGGGGCTGAACCCTGAAAAAAGTCATTTGCCACCATCCATGAGTCAGTATAGAGATAAAGTAGTGGACACTTTTCTCGTTCAGCAATGTCCAAGGCCAGCTGGATGGCTTACACCTCTGCAAACTGACTTGATTCACCCTCTCCTTCAGCAGTTTGTACAACTTGTCATCGGGGACTCCATACGGCTGCCTTCCATCTCCGACACTTCCGAAGCACTGGAAGGGCCCAGTGGACTAAATATTTGCTTATACAATCCCAAGGGCCCAGTGGACTAAATATTTGCTTATACAATCCCACAGGCCCTGCCACTCATGGCTGAACCCAGGACACACTCACATGGTTGTTTACTGAAATCACTGATTCTTCTGTTTGTATATGGTGATCCTTACCAGGATTGATTGGAACTGGAGGTCTGTGGCAAGATATGATTAAAACCAGACTAGATGGAAGAAAATTTCATTTTTAGGAAGGTCTTGTGGTATGGAAATTAGTTTGTTTTATCATCTCTCAAGAACAGATTATATGCTTTATTTGTTGCCTGAAACTTCAGATTAAAGCATATACTCACATTTCAAAATAGAGTCTTTTTCCAGTTTCAGTGTTTGCTTTGTAGATGTATTGTAGCAGATTCTATGGGTGCTTTAGGATGATGTCTAACACTAACATGTCAGAATTCCACTATAACTTGGTAAATGAAGATAGCACAAAATAATTCCCTGGGTAAGTTCTGAGTTCCAAATTCAGTAATGTTTCCTTCTTTTCCCTTCTGTTCTCTTACAGGAAAAATGATATTTATCCAGCATTCCTGAGTAATAAGAATGGGTCCAGATGTACCTCTGCTGAATGATTACAAACAGGAGTTCTTCTTGAAGCGCTTTCCACAGACTGTGCTGGGAGGTCCCAGGTTTAAATTAGGCTATTGTGCCCCTCCTTACATATATGTGAATCAGATTATTCTTTTCTTGATACCATGGGTTTTGGGAGGAGTAGGAACACTTTTGTACCAATTAGGCATTATGAAAGACTACTATACTGCAGCACTCTCAGGAGGACTGATGTTTGCTACTGCACTTATTCTCCAGATGACAAATCTATATGCAAAGCAGAAAACAGTGACAGTAGAAAGAATGCAAATTCAGAATACCCTAACGGATGAAGATGAGTTTGAATTTTCCAGCTGTATAGGTTCAGAGACGGTAAAATTTATTATTCCTGGCAAGAAGTATATAATCAACACCGTATTTCATTCCCTTCTGGCAGGGGTATTGTGTGGGTTGGGAACTTGGTATTTGCTGCCAAACAGAATAACCTTGCTGTATAGCAACATTGGAGGAACTGTTACGATCTTTGTATTTGGATGGCTCACTATATGTATAGGAGAGTATTCATTAATCATAAATACAGCTACTGAAACAGCTACTTTCCAAGCACTGGACACTTACGAAATCACTGCTCTGATGAGACCTTTCTACATTTTTGTCTTTATTGCAGTGGATCTTGCAGACAGGTAAACCTAATGCAGCATTTAGCTAATTAAAGTAATGGGTATTCCACGTGGTTTTGGTGAGAAAAATTAAATTATTCTTCTGAGGAAAATTTATTTTGGTATTTTCATCAACTCTAGGAATGCCAGAGAAAGACGCAAGGAGAGTAGATGGTAAAAATTGAAGCATTACACTGTGCATGAAAAGTCGTTCTTAAATTTTTATAGCATTCCATGTAAATTAAGAAGAGTGGTTAGAGCAGTTTCTAAGTAGGGGACAACTAAAATTATCTTCTACTGTGTCAGTTTCAGTGTTTTTGTATCAAAGTATTTGCATCAACATCCTTTTAAAGCATGTGTTTTGAAAAAACATGTTGCTGACCTGGAATCATAGATCTGAACACCACAAACTTCGGGACTGGGGTTTTATCCAGATTTCATCCTGGAATATTTTCTATTTTAATCTCTGCAAAGTGATTGCAGAGGCTTTTAAACTACAGACAAAGTGTGAATTTGGTTTCAATGAATGGATAATCAAATGTGAATATTGCTGTATCTTGTTATATGGATTTTGAACTTGGATTTTTCAATGCTTTTGTAATACACAAGAACTATGTCAGTCTTCAAATAGGAGACTTATATTTCCACTACTCAGATGAGTGTCGTAGATGGAAGTTTTTGTAGAATCTCTTAAAGCCAAATGCTTTTAGATTTACTCTATGCATTCCTTTTCCCTGTCAGGTGATATTTATATCACTTTGTCATATACATACTTTATGGTTGAGGTACTTCAAATGCATGTAAAAAAAAAAAAAAATGGTTTCACCCTAGTTGCCTCAGACCATAGTCTTGAGTAGTATACCTGAGGCCTTGGACCCCAAATTCTTCTGATTTCCTGAGGAGAAAATTCAGACATTATTTATATTCATAACAGAATTCCTTTGAAGCTTGCTTATTTATTAAGAAGCAGACAGAAACCAAATATCTCACCTTTAACTTAATTATCTAGCTGGTAAACTATGTATGATTTAGAATTTATGCAGATTCCTAATACTGATCTTTGTATTTTTACAGGAATATTTTAATACTTTTATGCAGAAAATAACGTTTTATATTCCTAAAGAGAGTTTAGCCCTCGATGTACAGGCAACATGCCAGTTCTTTCAGCTTTAAGGCTTACCTCTTGGGTCTTGGACTTGCATAGTTTCACTTTCGTAATTCTGTAATTCTGAAAGCCTTTTTGCACAAATATTTCTTGAGTGTATTAGCACAGCAGTATCAAAACAATTACGATACTTACATCAGGTTATGCAGGTGAGTTAAGGGAAGGCTTTAGATCTTTTGAATGAAAAATTAGCCTGTGTTCTGGTGTTCTAATTGGCATATTACTGCCCCAAGCATAAATGTATGTCCTTATTTTTGCTTGTAAAAGATAATAATTGAGGTTTTTGTAGACTGAATATGCAGTGTTTATACTTCTGGATTTGCTGTAGTACTTAAAAAGTCTTCCCACACATCGGCTGTATTTCTTTCACAGAAGTCAAATACTTTTCTATTTGATTCTTTTATCCAGGTTTGCTGTCAACGCACCCATTCTAGAACAGACAAACCAGATTTTACACATTGTATTTCTCTTTCTGCCATTCTTATGGGCAATGGGAATTCTGCCCCCGCTTGATGCACTTTTTCTATGGGGAATGGAACAACTGTTGGCGTTTGGACTGGGAGGTTCACCTATGTCAAGTAACACAAAGTAAATGTTCTTTATATAATTGTAAAATATATCAATATTGTTTATAACCTTTTTCTTTTCAAGCAAATCTTTTTTATTTTCTCCTTCACAGGTTATTAGTAATGTTTCTCATTTCTGCTGGAACAGCAATAGCAACGTATTTCATTCCCAGCACTCTCGGTGTGATCCTCTTCATGACTGGATTTGGGTTCATACTGAGTCTTAACCTAAGCGAGATTGGTTTTGCCTTCAAACACACCATGGTCAGCCATTTAGCCTCCAGCAAATCTAAAAATATGCACAGAGGTCTTAGAATACAATTTGGGTGGAGGGAATTTATTTTTTATTTGACTGTGTTGACTTTTGCTCTCATAGAAGCTAGCCTGCTGCATCAGTTTGCAGGCTTTTCATCATTTTCCAAAGGCAGTCCTCAGGCGATAGCAAGTTACATTCTGATCATATTACTTATAATTATGTGGATTCTTAGAGAGATTCAGAGAGTGTACTTGTTTGGAGTCTTCCGAAACCCATATTATCCAAAGGATGTCAGGACTGTGACTGTGTTCATGGAGAAGCAAAGAAGGCTAATGAAAGTTGGTGTTGTCAGGAGGATTTTGCTAACACTAGGTAGGAATACGCACTGTCTGTTGTTTGTTAGATAATGCTTGCAGGAAGATTGAAACAACATTAGAATTACTGTATGTGCGAGATTCGATGAATGACCTGAGAAAAAAACAAGTAGATGGAAATATTTGTTGATGTTTTGCTCATTTGTGCGTTGAGGTCGAATTTACTAGATCAGAATATTTAAAAGTGGTCAGTGATGTCATTTATTCCTTTTTTTAAGGGTAAGCTGAAAAAGTTGAGCTTTTAAAAAGTCCAGCTCGGAAACCAAGGCCTTTTTAAGAGTTTTAGTTATAAATAACATCAGTACTCACTTTTGAGAAAAATGTCTCTTGTAGATCTTTTTAAAAGCCACTTGGAAACAGCTGAGAATCTTCAAGGTGACTGAAGACTTGGTTCTTACAACTTACTAGTAAAAAGAACAGTCTTCTTTCTGGTAGGTTAGGGACAAATGTATATACTTTTGGGGAACTAAGGTCTGGTCTGAATTATTTAATTTCATAAAGAAGGACCAGTTTGGGGAAGTGGATTGATGAGTGCTGTTCCCATGTTTGTTGCTTTTTTACTTGTTCAAGTCTTCCCATTCTCTTGGGGAAACAACAACAACAAAGTAATAGCAAGTAACAACTAAGAATCAATCTAAATGTTTGTCATCTCAGGCCATTAGCTCAAATACACTGTTTGATAGCCTCAAAGCATAATACAAAGAGGAGTTTGTAATAATGGAGGGAAGAGTCCTCTTTTTGTGCTAAGATTTCCGTTCTGAAATAAGACTGTATTCTTTAATTATGGATTTGAAAGGAAATCAATGATTGTTTTCTTTTAATTACAGTGTCTCCATTTGCTATGATAGCATTCCTGGCACTAGACCGCTCGCTACAAAATCTCCATTCTGTGTCTGTTTGCATTGGATTCACAAGAATATTTAGGATGGTAATTTGAATTTTAAATACGTTAGCCTAAGAAATTCTCTTGTATGTGATTTAAGTATTTAGGTGACTTGGAAGAAATATTCCAGGTCATGAAAGCAGAGACAGATAAATACATTTTTAAATGTATGTCTAATGTATCTTTATTTAGGTCTGGCAGAATACAGAAAATGCCCTAATGGACATAGTGGTTGTGTCAGTAGCACAAATGTTGGTGTTTAATCCAGACCTCTGGTGGAACAGGAGCCTTGATACAGGAATCAGACTCTTGCTGGTAATTGCCATAATGTAAATTTGAGCTGATAGTTATCACTTACAGCCTTTGTTTCCTTGCCCTCCCTGTAAGAGAATTAGAGTCCAGAACCTAGCAAATAGAAGCTGAAAAACTGTGTACCGTAAACTCTTAACACCAGTCAGTGATAATCATGCTTCATTTTTAAAAAATTAGTTTGATAAGGCAGCTTTGGCAGCGCTGAATACATTATGATACAGCATACAACTAAACGCTCTTGTATGTATCTTGCAGGTTGGCATCTTACGGGATCGACTGCTCCAGTTTGTCTCAAAGTTGCAGTTTGCCATTGCTATTCTTTTGACATCGTGGACGGAGAAAAAACAACGCCGTAAATCTACTGCCACCTTAATCACACTCAATGTTGTTTTCTTCCCAATCCTGCTGACCTTCATTGCCATCTCTGCACTCCTTTCTTCTCCCTTGCTGCCTCTCTTCACGCTACCAGTGTTTTTGATCGGATTTCCTAGGCCTGTCCGAAGCTGGCCAGGACCTGTGGGCACTACAGCGTGTGTTTGCTCCGATACCGTGTACTACCAGCAAATGGTTCCAAGTCTGGCAGTTGCTCTGCAGTCTGCACTAGCAGCCGGTAGCCTAGGTGGGTACACTAGCAACACTGTGAAGGAATGGAGCTAGATGTTTTAGGAAACAGTTTTACTGGAGACCAGGAGACTCGTAGCATCTTTTTTAGGCTATGTTTCACATCATAGGTTAAAGCTGATGTTCAGAGATTGTTCAGTTGAGGAGAAAGTGAGTACTTCCATCCTTCTCATATCTCCATTTGTTGCATTCTTTAAAAAAACCCAAAACAAACCTCTAGTTTATCATTGAAATAAGGAGAAATTAAATGGTGATGAAATGGTATCAATCCTAATTATTTTATACAGAATAAAACAGAATAGTATGCATTCATCCCACCTAATTGGAGGGAATAAATCGAATTCTCTTGACCAAAGAAACAAGATGTTCACCCTAAAGAAAAGAAGGCTCAGGGGAGACGTTATAACCATATTCCACTGTTTAAAGGGTTGCTACAAAGAAGATGAAGACTCCCTTTTTACGAGGAGTCACATGGAAAAGACAAGGTGTAATGGACATTCCCAGGTGTAAAGTTACTCCCAGAGAGATTTGATCTGACATAAGAGGGAAAAATTTCACAATGAGAACAATCAGACATTGGAATAATCTCCTCAGGGAAGTGGTGGATTCCCCAACACTGGACATTTTAAGATTTGGCTGGGCAGGTGGCTGGACAATCTAGTCTAGGTCATGCTTTGCCCAGAAAGGGTAGACCAGATGATCTTTGAGATCCATTCCAACCTGGTATTCTGGGGTTCTGATTCTTATACAAGGGGTAACTATCTACATAAGCCTCTTAGAATGACTAGAAAAATGGACTAATACTTGAAGGCAGTGGAAATGAACCTTAATGGCATTTTTCTGAAGACTACTGGTGTAGAAAAAGGTATTAAAAATAAAGCTAAGTAGCTCTTCTCTAAAGAAGAGACACTTCAGTTTGTCTACTGCATATAGAAACCTGGGTATGTTTTATATATATATATGTTATATATCTGTTATATCTATACATATTTTCAATATACACATTTTTTAATATATATCCCCATCATGGCACCGCAGCCATCATGACTGCGGTGGCATGTATGCCCCAGATTAAATAATTTAAAACACTAGTCTTGAGGGGGTGAGAGTCTTCTCTTTAATGGGAAAATCTGTGAATTAATGTCTTCAAGCAAGAAAAAATGTGGTGTTCTCAGATGAGCTCAAAATGAAGAGGTACCACTTTGTGTGTGTCTAAACCCATCCTTTTTTCTGTGTAAAGGAGTTTTAGTAGCTTTAGCAGCTAGCAAGAAAATAATTAAAATCTTTGCAAAATCTTAGCAAGAAAATGCACTTCATTAGCTCAGTGGGATAGAAAAGGTTACTTAAATTTTAACTACTGCTTAATGGTTGGTTTCACTGATTTCATCTTACAGTATTCTAAATCTCAAGTTCTCTGTGCAGCTGAGTGGTCATTTTGATAAGAGAGACAGCAGAATTAGGTCATAAACTGGCAGCAAATGGAGTGCTTAAAACCAGCACCATTGTTTTGGAGAAGCTGACAGTAGGGATAACTTAAGAAATACAGTATAACCACCAGTTGCTAGGAAGTTCAGCATAGCACTTCTACTGAAATAGGTAGAAGAGAAAAAAAGTACCTTTTTTTGACATGTGTTATTTGATTTTTACAGTGAGAGCCAGGTTGTTGGGGGGTTTGAGTACTAATTACTTTGTGTGATCTGAAATTGTTCAGAACTTGATGTCAAATTCCAGTTTATTTTGTGTGGCTGTACTTTTGGTGATGTCAAACAATACAGTGGCATCGGATTTATTCCCACACACAGAGGTATTTCAGAAAGACTACAGATGATTTCTACTGTATCTACTGTTGGTGTTCAAATGTGTATGCTACTAATTCACACATCTTTAAAGATTAGCAGGTGCTCTTGCTTTGCCTCTATTTATGTATCCATAAAATGGGTGTTATATTGTGTCACTGGTAAACTGACACTTGAAAAGAATGGTTTACACTCTGGATTTCACATCCTAAGGGATATTTTCTAATCATTCTAGAATACAGACAAGTCAGTTTAGGAACTGGTAGTGTAGGTAACAAATCCCTTGGAGTTGCATTTTATTTATTCCATAACAAATAAACTTCATGCTCCACAGCAAGATACTCATGTGCCATGATGATTCTTTAATGGTTTTGGTGGTCGGAAGAATTTTACATCTCTAGGTGACATCAGTGGGAACTGTGCAGTTGGAAATGCAACCAAAGATGATCTTTAATCATTAAAGTCATCTCTACAAAGGGAACTGAGGGTGGGGTGACTTAACCCCAGTGCAGTGTGAATCCTGTAGTCCTCTAGTTTGGAGGGGTTCCTGGTTTTCCATGACTTTTTCAAACATAGCACTGCAATTGCAAGATTGAGCTTTGCAGCTACTTTCTTTAAGATTCCAGGATACTAGTTACCTGATTTGAACTGATTTTGGTGTTGATGCAGAAATATTTTGTGTTTGCAATTGAATTCTTCAGTTGGCCTGTAGAAAAGTTTTCGTCAATATAATACCACCATAATACCATAGGTTTTGAGTTGTTTTGTTTGTTTTCTTTCCTTGTCTAGGTCTCTCTCTACCTGGATCACATTATTTGTGCCGCTTTCAGGATAGACTGATGTGGATATTGGTGCTAGAAAAAGGCTTCACTTACTGTGGTGTTAACATTAAGGTAACTGCATGATGAGGGCTGACATTAATGTTTCTGAATCATACAGATATTTTGCTGTATAACATGTCAGCAGTGTAATTAATTAACCTGATGTTAAAGTTGATTGTTTAAGATGTGGGTTATTGCTATACTAACTAGTCTTGCAACAGATATGTGCTTAGCAGATGTGAATTTTGTTATTATCTAGTTTGTGACACATTATCTTTAATAAGCCGGCTAATAAGATCTATTTGAGGCAAAGATTTCTTTATTTTTAGATATTGAGCTATGTCTATCATTGTAACAAATGCTTTGCTATTACTATCTGTAGTTAGATTTGTAGGTTCAGTTGTGGAAATACTGACAGTGGAATGTATCTTCTTCAGAAAAAAATCACTGCAAGAAACCAGCTTGCTAGCATTTAAGGATATGAACTGGTGAAGGCTAAAATCAAATTGTTTTTGTTTATGCTTTAGGGGTTAGAATTGCAGGAAACATCCTGTCATGCAGCTGAAGCTCACAGAGTTGATGAAATTTTTGAAATGGCCTTTGAACATCAGGAGCACACAAAGGTTTTCTCTCCTAATCATCATTTTGGACACATTTTGACTCCTTGTACTGTTCTACCCGTGCGGCTGTATTCTGATGCCAGAAATGTGTTATCTGGAATAATTGACTCTCATGAGAATTTAAAGCATCTGAAAGATGATTTCATTAAGGTGCTTGTATGGATGCTTGTTCAGTATTGTTATAAAAAATCAAAAACATGGGAAAGCCCAGGCAGTGCCAACAAGAGCAAAAAAGGATCATTTTCAGAAAATCAGCATAAAGGTGCAGTAGAAAGGTCCAGGCCTCTGAAGGAAGAAGATAGCTTTAGTGTTGATACAATTGAGGACTGGACTGATGATAGTGACATTTTTGATCTTGAACCCAGCAGCAGAACAAAGGACAGAAAAGAAGCTGGGCTGTCGGGAGATATACCAAAAGTACATCTGTCTATTCCAGGATCTGTAGAAACACAGGGCCAAGGCATCCCACAGGAAATGTCACCAGAAGATAAACTATACAGGACTGTTGTGCTCGGGCTTCCTGCTGTAGACAAAGGGAAACAGCAAGAAGTTTTACCTCAGGTTGAATTTAGTTGCTCTTACTCAGAGCTATTGAGCATCCCTGAAGAATGGAGAACAGCCCCAGTTCCACCTTCCAAAGTAAATGAAATGAGGCAGAGGTTTCCAGAAGACTGGTACCACTTCATTTTGAGTCAGCTGGACTTCTTTCATCTGAAAGAAAAGCCTTACAATTTACCTGAAGCCCTTATGAAAGATAAAGCTTTGAAAGACTTATACATTCATGGAGTATTGTCGTGTTGGTTTGGTCTGTTTGGACTGGATAACACCGTGCCTGCCCCAAGCCATGTCTTCAGAGCATACACTGGTGGTATTCCATGGTCTGTTGGTTTGGACTGGCTAACTGGCAAACCAGAGCTCTTCCAACTTGCGTTAAAAGCATTCAGGTAAAAGAAAACATTCCCTCAGATTATAAAAATTATTATAGAGTCCTGTGCTGTGAAAGTAAATAACACTTCACTAAGAGTAGTTCATATTAAAACCCTATTATTTAAATACATTTGTAGCTTCTTCCTACAAAAATACTGCCTGTAGCCCCAGGCAGTGGAAAGAGGGGTATGAGATTCTTTCCTTCCTCCCTTCCCTGCAGAAGCTGCCTCCAACCCTGGAAATCCGCTGTGTTAAGTGGGGAAAAATCAACCCATTTTCATTCTCCCCATAATCTAAGAAAATTGTGATGGAGTCAGATGTTTGGCACTTTCCAATATCAGGCAGCAGGAACAGCATTTGAGGTGAACGAAAGATGTTTAAGCTTAATGTGTTTTACATCTGGGTGAGCTAAAAGCATACCCGTACCAAGTTCCAGTGACTCAGCTGACATTCAGTAACTGACAAAGTTGCTAGTGCTTGGTAATATTTGATGGTGCCTCTCCATGCACTGTAGCCTGAAGAGGCTTTCTTCCTCCTGTCTTTTGCTGTGCTACTTACTGTATGACTTCCGGTACCTTCCAGATACACTTTTAAGCTGATGGTTGACAAAGCAAGCCTGGGTCCGATTGAGAACTTCAAAGAGCTGGTTAACTATCTAGAAGAATATGAGAACGATTGGTACATTGGACTGGTATCAGATCTGGAGTGGCAGCAAGCAGTTCTTCAGGAAAAGCCATACCTTTTTTCACTGGGGCATGACCCAAACATGGTAAGCAGAAAAATTACTAGTAAGCAAGGTCAGAGTTTGGGGTTTTTTTCCACTGTTTTTGTGTTTTTTTCTTGTGTGTTCCAAAACATGAAGGCTGGGCAAAGAAAGTTCAGGTTCGTACTGGAGAGGAGTTCATACCACTGCTGTTGAAAGTTCACACCACTTTGTTCTTCAGATGTAGCTATATTTCCTGATTGTCTTTCTAGGCAGAAGAACTAAAGTGAGGAGACTGGTTTACACACTTTGCCATTTTTAAGGGGATGATATTCATAGTATGTAGTCCTAAAGCTTCATTTAGTGCGTTGGAACCAAAATGCTGGGAGAATGTACTGAGTGCTAATGTTTTGATCTGTTTGTTCTTACAGGGAATTTACACTGGGCGAGTCCTCACGCTTCAGGAGCTGTTAGTACAAGTGGGAAAACTTAATGATGAAGCTGTCCGAGGTCAGTGGGCAAATCTGTCCTGGGAGCTGCTGTATGCTACAAATGATGATGAAGAACGCTACAGCATCCAAGCACACCCTGTTCTCCTTCGAAACCTGACTGTCCAAGCTGCAGACCCACCTCTTGGCTACCCCGTGTATTCCTCTGAACTTCTGCATCTACCTTTGTTCTAGAATGCCAGTAGCACTTTCTTTTTTAATTGCTATTTTTGTATTCGCCATCTGCACGTTGGGAATCCAGTGTTGGTGTAACATTTATACACTGCTCTCGCAGTGGCGCTGGGTGGCAGTGCCAAGCCAGTGTACATGATTTGCACAGAAGTGGTGCTAGCCAGGACCTTTGGCAGGCAGAGAATTTTTGATAGTTTTCTGGCTGCTGGAACATGTGAGACACCATTGCCTGTGTGGCTGATGAGCCAGGAGATGCTGAAATTCTCTTCTCCAGTTTAGAGAAGAGCAGCATAATTCTGATCATTAACTATTTTTGGTGCATTCTGGTGTATTTTTATTTCTTCTTCTCAAGACAGGTGACTTGCACTGACAGTCAGGTTACAGCTCATTGTTGTACCATCAACCACAGAGTTGTTAACCGAAGTGTACATACAACTATTTATATGAATTTTTTTTTATTCTTGCCATTTTGTATCGAGTTCAGTTTTAGCATGTGTTATAATACATGACTTCAGCTGGGCTTCCTTGGCTGCAGTAAGATATGTCTGCACAAAGTGAGTTGTGAAGGACAATTTGTACCAAAGTGCTTGTTTCGGGGGCAAAGAAAATTTATATATTAATGTGTCGGAATGCACACTGTGTTAACCTGTGTGACCTATTGATGAAGTAAACGTGTAATTAGGGAAGGAATTTAAGGCCAAATGCGTTAACTTTATCTCTTCTTCCAATATCCATATATTTTATATATATATGTGTGTGGTGTGTGTGGGGGTGTATATGTTATTTGCAGCCTACGTCCACAGCACTAACCAGTCTTCCACAAACACTGCGAGAATTTGATAATGGGGGGCAGGATGGAAATGCAGATGTCTGTGCCAGAAGTAATTTAGTTTTTTTAACCTTACTACAGGTTAAAACATCATTTGGCAGTCAGTTTGTAACATTACAGGGCTCCTTGAAAACAGGTCTGGGTCACCTCTCCAGTGGCTCATTTATCCTGTTTGTTACTACCAGTCATTAACACTTAAGTGTT